>CAIGRT010069259.1:0-10739 GCA_903798405.1 Fraxinus platypoda | reverse complement strand
TTCTTTTTTTTTTTTTTCACTTTTTTCATATTTTTTTTTTTGAAAAAAATAAACTCTTTAATTTTGCTCTTTATTTTACTTTTTCCAACATTGATTTATTGTTTTCCCTCATTTTTATATTATCGTATATTTTTAGATGCCAATGGCTAAAATATTGTATATATTATTAATAATTTAAATAGTAAAGTAAATGAAACCTCGATATAATATAAATAAAGTGTGAATTTGGCTCTCTAAATGTAAAGAGTCAAACTCAGTCTCAATTTAAAAAAGTTAAAATAAAGAGTCTCTTAAATGTTTGACTTTTTTAAAATAAAGAGTATTTCAATTTAAAGAACGTGTTGGAGATGCTCCAACAAAGATAAATTAGATGTACTCATTGGTACTATCAAAAAGTCTCGTGCTTATATTACTCTTACTGATTGTTTGATTATCTTGGACTACAGTAATCCTAGTCGTGCTTCTGATTGTCATTCCTCGTGTATTTCTCTTTTTGACATTTTCAAATTGCACCCATGTTATAGCCCGCAAGGTTTTTTGAGGTATACAATTTAGTATCAGGACAATAGGAAAAAAAATATGATACTCTATATAGATTTCTCTAAGGAACGAGATTCAACTAATTATTATTTTTATATTTTGTATTAATTATTAGATAGAAAAAATATTAAATTATGCAAAATAGAACGTGATATTTTTAATGAAATATGTGAAAAGAACATGGTACTAATTTTGAGATATGAGACTGCACAATATTGAACATAATCGATTAGTAAAAACATTAATTTATATTTTCTTTAATACTGTACATTTCTATTTAAAACGCGTAATAAACTTGTGATATATGCATTAATGGTCATTATTATCCTCTACGATCATCGACAATTTATTTCATTTTCGAAACTCTTTATCGATGGTTCTCTCTAGTAATTGTGGTCACTCGAGGTGCTATCATCAATATGTCACATAACTACGTGGCAAATGTGATTGTCCGAGTAGAACAAATCCTACATAATTGATTGTTCATTAATAATTTTTATTTCATTTACATAAGTGGAAATAAAGTATATTCAGATTAAGGAGTTAGGTAGTTAACTTGGCGAGGCATGAAGTCAATTTTCATGCCACGATCTTATCAGGATTATGCTGAAATTAAAAGATGAATACTATCTTGTAGATATAAATTTTTACACCATAAGCTGTATTTATCACTTTTTAGAGTTTCAAATATTTCTATAATAATTATTTCAAGTACAAATAAATAAAATATAATGTACCTAGGTGTTATTCTAAATGAAGCTATTCAAATATTCTCCATAATTATTAAATTCTTTTTATTAATAATGAATTTATTACAAGAATAAATGTCAATTTTAATGAATATCTTTTTATTAGGCTTCAGTTCGAGTCCCCTCAAGACTACTGAGGTGAGTACACGGTCGTAAACTTCAGGGTAATTGAATATGATCATGGCATTCAAAATTATATTTTTCTACGATTTATTATTATTATTATTATTATTATTATTATTATTATTATTATTATTATTATTATTATTATTATTAAGGTAAATAAGTATATATATCTAGATCGTGAAAATTTATACTTGATTATATTTTGAGGGTACGTAAAAAATTTCATCCCGGTGAATCCTAAATAAGAATTCGTAAGAATGCAAGAGCACGTCGGGCTAAGTTTGAAAATAGTAAAATTATTTCAAGTGACTTATTAGTCTAAATATATTTAGATAACTTAATTTTTCTTATTATTAAATACGAATTAGTTGAATTTAATATGATAATATCGGATAGCATCATTAATACACGTGGATAGAAAGTCGAGAGAAGCCTCCCCCAAAATGTGGTAAATAATTTATCGAAATATCCACTTTACCAACGTATGCAGTCACGCATCACGAACCAATAGCAATACAATTTCGTTTTTGCTTTCTTGTGCAACAAGTTGGATAAATAAGAAAAAGAAAACGTGACACAAGTTTACCTCCTCCCTTTAATTCAAAACTATTTAATTTTCAACCACATATTGATACAATAAAATATTTTGCACGTAAACCCAAATTTTTTTTCTATCTTTTAACCACATATTTTTCAAAAAAATTACAATTCAAAACTCTATTTTTTCAAAATAATGACCATGAAACAGGACTTTAATATTCTATAATTTCTCTTTTCGTTTGAAGTCCACGTTTATTTCAAAACAAAGTACTTGACAATGATTTCTTACTTGTATTTTCTTACTATTCAACGTTTATTTTTAACTCTTCATGGACGTTCTAAAGAAGGTTTGTAAAAACTTTCTAGCAACATGGACATGGAAGACCATACACATTTGCTAGACGCAGGATTCCGAGTTTGGAGTGGTTTATAACGGTTAAATTATAAATAAATATAAATAAATGATGGATAATTGAGTAAAATTTGTGTACCAAAACCCTATTTGGAGGGGATAAAAATCAATTTTTTAATAAATTTTGATAAAAGTGACATGTTTGTTTCGGATTAAAATCAGATTTTAATTTAAGTCAAAATCAAACAATCAATATTAACCACATCTTTCGTGGGTCCCATAGCTTTTCAACCACACGTTTCAAAAATTTCTATCACAATCTACTAAAAATCCAATTTTAGAGCATGTTTGGTGCACATTAAAATGAAAGAATGCATTTTTTTGAAGTGCTGTGATGGGGAATATGTGGTTGAAAAAGAAGGAAAAGTTATTGATGTGATGAAAAATATTATTTTTTTGAAGAATGTGTGGTTGAAAATAAGTAGAAGAATGATAATGAATTAATTTAAGTCAAAATCAAACAATCAATATTAACCACATCTTTCGTGGGTCCCATAGCTTTTCAACCACACATTTCAAAAATTTCTATCACAATCTACTAAAAATCCAATTTTAATCTTCACCAAACACCAACTTAATTAATGTAATTTAAAAGTTGTGTTTTTCATAAAATGTTTGGTTAAAATTAGTTCTTGACTTTAACTTAAATTAAAACATGGACTATAAAAAAAATAATGCTATCTAACATCAATGATGCTGAAATACAAGTCCATGTGGCATGTAGATGACATTCGATGATAAGTCTAATTAAATGCATTATTATGAGATTCATTTAAGTTGATATAGCATGTGTCACCACGTGCTTAACGTAAGCGATTATCAATAGCATTACTCATTATAAATGTGCAAAATAAGTAAGTTTCAAAGTTCGTTACAACAGATCTCTCACAATAAAATCTTTAATAATTTTATTAGCAAAACTAATTACACAAATTACTGAAAATAAATAAATAAATAAATATATACACAAACATATATTTTCACAATTTCTATTGAAATCTAAACATAGAAAAAAAAAAAACAAGGAAATGTAAATCAGTGTTCAGACTTTGTCCGTTCTTCTTGAAGCTTAATCGCTTAAAGAAAATAAGAAAAGACCCAGAAACATTTTCTAGGAGAAAACATTTCCCGCGGAATTGAGTGTGAATTGATTGAAGCTTCGAAAAACGCTTTTTTATCTTTATCTTTTCTTGGACTGTTTTCTCCTCCCCCACACCCACTCACGATCCCACTGAAATTTTCATTATTATTGATAGATATGTATTAGATATTAAAATTGAAAATTATTGAAGGGGGTTGGCGGTTTATTTTATGAATAATAGTTGGGTCTGAAAGTTTCTTTGAACCAACGATCCTGTACAAAACCGTAAATCCAATAATTACGAAAGTCAAACATTGAGAGAGAGAGAGAGAGGGACAGAGAGATCCAAGTCAATGTTCAAAGCTTTTGTTCCACGAGAAAAACCAAATATTTGAATAATTCTTCACGCATTTCCCATCCTCTTTCTCCACATCTTATTTATGTGTTTATGTACCCATATTCTCATATTTATAGAATTATAATTTACTATTATTTGTTCTTCAGCTAAATTTTTAGGTGTTTACCAGTCTTTTGTCTCTGGGCCACTGTGTTTCTTGAGGTGCTGGGTTGTACTAAACCAGCTGGATTGTGGGTAACTTTCTTCTTTTGTTTAAACCTTTCATTTTCACATACCCTTATAGTCATACTTCCATTCTTAGTTTCTTCCTCTTTCTTTTGACAACTGGGTTTCTTCTGTTCCCTGCAAAATATTGGTTAATGTTTGGTTTGTGGAGAGCAATTTTAGTTTTTGTGGAATTTTTGGGTTCTTGAAGAAGTTGCAGTTGTCAGAGTTTATTATTGTAATAAAAAAGGCCAACATTTTTGTCCTTATTGTTGCAAGTTTGAAGAGAAATGAAAACTTTTGGAAAAAAGAGACTGCATTTCAGCAAGATCTACTCATTCAAACGTGGGAAAGGAACATCAAAAGATGATCATACAAGAATTGGTGGACCAGGTTTCTCAAGAGTAGTGTATGTTAATGAACCAGATCGAGTGGAGTCAAGTCTTAGGTATTATGCAAATAATTATGTTAGGACAACTAAGTATACTGCTGCAACTTTCCTGCCCAAATCTCTGTTTGAGCAGTTTAGGAGAGTGGCTAATTTTTTCTTCCTTGTAACTGGCATCTTATCCTTCACATCACTTGCACCTTATTCTGCTGTAAGTGCCATTATTCCTCTAATTATTGTTATTGGGGCTACTATGGTGAAAGAAGGTATAGAAGATTGGCGGCGAAATCAACAGGTATTTTGATGCTGATCTTGTTATTTCTTAGTTTATGTTATAATTACCGAGTTACCCTTTACAGCATATGTTAGAGCTCTTTTGATTTTTTTAATTTGCTCTTTTTGATTTTGTAATTTGTGGAAGTAATTTGGAACTTGTTGAACAGTTTTGGAGTGTTCGGATTATTCAGAAAAACCAAATGATTAGATGGCTTGTGAAGGTTTTTCTTTTCGACAGTTATTCGATTCAAAGAAAGGGTTTTGAGAACTTAAACAACTCTTATCTTCTCAGCAGCAACTTTAAGGAATTTATCTGTTCTTATGATAACACTATGCCTTCAATTTTTTTATTCTTCCAAAAAGTATTTCAGTTTTGAAAGGATTTGGGGTTTTTAGTGTTGTATTCAATAGTGTAAATCTGCCATATCATCTCGCCTATTGTGAGATGCATATTATAAAATTTTATTTACTAACAAAACTGCTAGTGTATATGCTCTTTTAGCCAATTGTTACTTTTAGTTTGATAATGATGCCTACGGAATATTTCAGGATATTGAGGTGAATAATAGAAAGGTCAAGGTGCATCAGGGTGGTGGAGTTTTCGAACATACTGAATGGAAAAATCTAAGAGTCGGTAACATTGTTAAGGTGGAGAAGGATGAATTTTTTCCGGCAGATTTAGTTTTGCTTTCATCTAGTTACGAAGATGCTGTCTGCTATGTTGAGACGATGAACCTTGATGGGGAAACGAATTTGAAACTCAAACAAGCACTGGAAGTAACTTCGTCCTTAAACGAAGATGAGGGTCTTAAAGATTTTCAGGCTATTATTCAATGTGAAGATCCTAATGCCAATTTGTACAGTTTTGTTGGAAGTATGGAACTCGAAGAACAGCAACATTCTCTTTCTCCTCAACAACTTCTACTTCGAGACTCTAAACTGCGGAACACAGGCTACATATATGGAGTTGTTATCTTCACAGGTCATGACACGAAGGTTATTCAGAATTCTACAGATCCTCCGTCCAAGAGAAGCAAAATTGAGAAGAAAATGGATAAGATTATCTACTTCTTATTTGGTGTTCTATTCGTGATGGCTTTCGTTGGATCAGTTTACTTTGGTATTGTAACCAAAGATGACTTAGAAGGTGGACATAAAAGGTGGTATCTTAGACCGGAAGGGGCTGATATATTCTTTGATCCAGATCGAGCCCCAATTGCTGCATTATATCACTTTCTGACAGCCTTGTTGCTATACAGCTACTTGATTCCAATATCTTTGTATGTGTCAATAGAAATTGTTAAAGTTCTTCAGAGCATCTTTATCAATCAAGATATTCATATGTACTATGAGGAAACTGACAAACCAGCACATGCCCGCACCTCGAATTTGAATGAGGAACTTGGCCAAGTCGATACGGTTCTTTCTGACAAAACGGGCACATTGACTTGCAACTCAATGGAGTTTATTAAGTGCTCTGTGGCTGGCATTCCTTATGGATATGGTTTCACAGAAGTTGAAAGGGCTATGGCTAAAAGAACAGGGTCTCCACTGTTGGTAAATGGAGAAGAATATGTTGAGGATCCAGATGATAAAAATAAAAAGTCATCCATCAAAGGTTTCAATTTTGATGATGAAAGGATCATGAATGGGAACTGGGTAAATGAGCCCTGTTCAGACATCATTCAGAAGTTCTTTCGCTTACTGGCAGTCTGTCATACAGCCATACCTGATGTGGATGAAGACACGAGTAAAGTCTTATATGAAGCTGAGTCACCTGATGAGGCTGCTTTTGTTATTGCAGCAAGAGAAGTTGGCTTTGAATTCTTCAAAAGAACTCAAACAAGTGTTTCAGTGAATGAATTGGATCCTGTGTCAGGCAAAAGAGTTGAAAGGTCAGCATCTTTCACGTCTGTGCATTTTATTTTCTGTAATTTCTGTTACTTGGATAAGCATCTTTACACAGATGTTGCTTCTTGCATACGTGAAAAACTCACTCTTCCTTGCACCTTGTTACAATACCTATGAATAACCAATCATCTGGAAATTCACAGAAGCTAGAGTATAATTTTCTTGAGCTGATGTCGTCTTTTATAATACCCACCAACAGTATCTTCAGCTTCCTTATCACAAGCATGCAAATGATTGAAAAAAATTTCCTTTAGAATAAGCATAACATATACTTTGTGTAACACACGCTTCATTGACAGTAGGACTCTCAGTCTCACATTTGGGTTCACAATATATATTATTTAGACATATATTGATCTAGCAACATTGGACCATATAGTAAAAGTAATTTTTGCTGATGCAGGACGTACAAACTGTTAAATGTTTTAGAGTTCAACAGTTCAAGAAAGCGAATGTCTGTGATAGTAAGAGATGAGGATGGGAAGCTTTTATTGCTCAGCAAAGGTGCTGACAGGTTGGTTTGTGTGCAACTTACTGAATTACCATTCACATCTTTTATCAGTTCATTATCTCGGATTTCAGTTGATTCCTAAGCATTTATTTCTGTTCTGCCTTTAACCCTCTTCCTGCACTGCTCTGTTTTTTGCCTTATTGTAGTGTCATGTTTGAGAGGCTTTCAAAGAATGGAAGGGAATATGAAGTGGAAACCAGAGAACATATACTTCAGTATGCTGATGCAGGCTTGAGGACCTTGATACTTGCTTATCGGGAACTTAGTGAAGAAGAATACGAGGTATTCAATCAAAAATTTTCAGAGGCCAAAAGCTCAGTTAGTGCAGATCGTGAGGCGTTGATTGATGAAATGACAGAAGAAGTGGAAAAAGATTTGATTCTTCTTGGTGCGACAGCTGTTGAGGACAAACTCCAACAGGGGGTGGGTTTTTACTTTATGATTTTCGTGCAGAAGAATCACACACCATTCTTGTTAAATTGCAAGACAGACTGATTTTGTTTGTCTAATGTTGTTCCTGGCAGGTTCCTGAATGCATTGACAAGCTTGCACAGGCAGGAATTAAAATATGGGTTTTGACTGGAGATAAGATGGAAACCGCTATTAATATTGGGTATGCTCTTTGTACAATTTCTAATATCAGCTAATTTGAGGCTACATTGGTTTTCCTGATATTCCTGACAGTAAAATTCAATTCTGCAGCTATGCCTGTAGCTTACTCAGACAAGGAATGAAACAGATTATCATAAACTTAGAGACGCCAGAGATAACTGCACTGGAGAAAACGGGAGAAAAGGATGCAATTGCCAAGGTAAATCCATGTCCCATGTTTTAAAATTTCAATTTCAATGACAGAAGTGAGAACTGCCTATCTACTAAGAACCTTGTTATGATATATGAACAACTGCTTGTATCACTCTCTGATTGCGCTAAAACTGTAATTCTTTCCATCATCCATGATTGTTGAATAATTTGAGTTGAAAGATTCCGTATTTTCGTTCTTCATTAGGCTTTGAAGAAAAGTGTTCTCCGGCAGATTACTGAAGGGAAGGCTGAGGTTTCTACAGAAAGCTCTGAGGCATTTGCCTTGATCATTGATGGGAAATCTCTTGCATATGCATTAGAAGAAGACATCAAAAATTTATTTCTTGAACTAGCCATTGGCTGTGCATCTGTAATATGCTGCCGTTCATCACCAAAACAGAAGGCATTGGTGAGTTTATATCCTATTAAGTCCCGTTGAGTCTGTGTGTTGGACTTGTATCATATGTATAACTTTCTATATTAAAATCTCTTTTTCATATTTTGAAATTTCTGTTCAATTATTAAAATTCTTTTCAATCCTACAGGTAACAAGACTAGTTAAAGAAGGAACTCAGAAGACAACTTTGGCAATTGGTGATGGAGCGAATGATGTAGGAATGCTTCAAGAAGCAGACATTGGAATTGGAATAAGTGGTGTCGAGGGAATGCAGGTAAAAAGCTACTTATGTACTGTTCATTTATCAGAAAACTTATTCTATTTACTATGGTTTGCCTCACTTTTTTATTGTTCCTGTGCACGTATCAGGCAGTCATGTCGAGCGATATTTCAATTGCTCAGTTCAGATTTTTGGAGCGCTTACTTTTGGTTCATGGACATTGGTGTTATAGAAGGATATCGTCAATGGTAAATCACTTCGTCATTGATTTTATCAGACATTTAGGTCCCGTTTAAAAAAAAATGTTTTATCCTCATTGAATTAAATAACAATCTTAAAATTACAAGAATTATTTGAAACTTGGATTGCTTCATCTTTCACAGCGAACACCAATAAAATGTTTATGATTTAAAAGTTCATCCAATTACAATGGCCATCATAGCGCATATATGATTCTGTATACCTTTTTGTGCAGATATGTTACTTCTTCTACAAGAATGTCACATTTGGTTTCACAGTTTTTCTGTACGAGGCATATTCATCATTCTCGGGACAACCTGCTTACAATGACTGGTTTTTGTCCCTTTACAACGTGTTCTTCACATCACTACCAGTAATTGCTATGGGGGTTTTTGACCAGGATGTGGCTGCCAGATTTTGTCTAAAGGTATTCTATTAGTCAGTAAATTGGCAATCCGGAACAAGTTCAAAACAAGATATGATGTTTTTTCCGGGCTGTTGCTTATTGCAGGATTTTCATCTAATAAAAATTCTAAATAACTAGCTGAATTTATTACTGTGTTGATGTGCCCCCCAACTTAAAAGAATGCTTTCCTTTTCCTCACTCTTTGTTCGTTTTCATATGACAGTTTCCCTTGTTGTACCAAGAAGGTGTGCAAAATGTCCTGTTCAGCTGGCGGCGTTTAATTGGATGGATGATTAATGGGCTTTGTAGTGCCATAATCATCTTTTTCTTCTGCAAAAGAGCACTAAATCCGCAGGCCTTCAATAAGGATGGAAGAATTGCTGAGTTCCAAATTTTTGGGGCTACCATGTACACCTGTGTCGTCTGGGTTGTAAACTGCCAGATGGCGCTCGCCATCAGTTACTTCACCTTAATCCAGCATATCGTTATCTGGGGTGGAATTGCTCTTTGGTATCTTTTCCTCTTAGCCTACGGGGCTATGCCTCCAAGCATTTCCACAACTGCATACAAAGTCTTCGTTGAATCTCTTGCCCCAACACCTTCTTTCTATATAGTCACACTCTTTGTGGTTATCTCGACCCTGATACCGTATTTTGTAGTCAACGCAATTCAGATGAGATTCTTCCCAATGTACCACGGGATGATACAGTGGATAAGATATGAGGGTCGGGCAGATGACCCTGAATACTGCTATGTGGTGAGGCAAAGATCTATACGACCCATAACTGTGGGATTTACTGCTCGTTCATTGGCACGGACAAATCCATTGAATTCATCAGCACGAACAAATCCATCAAATGATCGAAATCTGGATCGCAGATAAAGACTATGTATTTCCCTTTGTTTCTAGACTTAGAACTCTTCCCGTTGTAATTGATTTTGGGGGCTGGTTCTATGCAAGAGTATATGCCTAGATGAACACAAGGTCTGTACAAATGTATAAATTCAGATGTACCATATATCGTACCAGCGGAAAAGGCTCCATTACTTTGTAAATATTGTCATTAGGGTACAAGTGCAGTATCCATGTTTATTCTTTCAATTTTGTATCTTGTACAATCAGATATTTTCATGATGTTAAAATATAACATCACGGATTTTTCTATTTATCCTAGATTTCGATAATGTATTTTTTGCTGTTGTATTTGCCTTGATTCTTAAGCACAATGTCCCTGTTTAGGCCAACGGTTAAAGAAAGCAATGGAAACAAGTCATTTTTCTGGTTTTATTCTTTGTATGTTCGGCCATCAGTCACTTTTTAGCAGTTTTTAAGTAGGACCAAACCTATTTGCAATTTACATGCTATCGAAAACCCAACTTTTTAGCTGCTTTAAAGTGAGGCCAAACATGCTATGACTTTTTGTTTGTTGGTGAAAAAGCAATATTTCGAAGGAAGTATTATTTTCACAGATTTTTTTTTTTTTTCATATTTCGATATGGATTATTTCTGAAAACTCTTATTCTCAGACTCGTTTAAACTGAAGACAATGATAATATATATAAGAATCTGTCCAAC
>CAIGRT010069253.1:0-16987 GCA_903798405.1 Fraxinus platypoda | reverse complement strand
AAATATTACTTTAATGGACAATTTCCATATAAAACTAAGTCAAACGGACACAAAATTTAAAAATTTTCCACTCAGAAAATTATACCAATCAAACACACTTAATTAACAATTCACTGTAAAATAATTTCTAGATAATTACTTTTTTTGGAATTCATTTTCTTTCCACCCATTTTCCACCATTGGAATCAAACGGACATACTTTCCTTAAAAAATAAGTATTTTCTATTAAAAAAAAAACTTGCTTTGCATAATTGATTTTTTTGCCATTAAAGTATTCGACGAACCCACTGCAAGACAGAATCTATCTCAGACGTGTTCTCTGTTTCCGAGTTTTTGAGTAGACGCTGATATTCTTTGCAATTTCCTTCAGCCTGCGTAGGAATCTTTTCATCCAGTATCCGAATTTCAGTTTCTTCGAATTGGCTAGACGGGATTTTTACAAATCGGTTCAGAAGTTCATTTCAGGCTGAGTTCATGAAAAGTTGCGACTATCTTGGCCTTGGGGGGTTTATTCTCATTATTTTTGCAGGTAATTGAATTTCATATAGCTGGGCAACACAATTTGATTGTGGAAGAGGGTTTTTGTTTCTTATGTCTGAATCATTGAAGCATTATTGGGTCAGTGAAACTTCCGTGTTGAATAAAATGATTATTTGTTCTTGCAAATGTTAGAATCCTTTAGATTATTGTTACTAGAGGATACCTGGTTGGTGGGTTTGGAAATAATGTTAAATAGGTAGTAGTAAATGCTAAATGGTAGAGGTTTCATCAGTTCGTGTTTCTTCTGTTATTATTGAATGCTAAGCTACGGTTGTCTAGTCTAGGCTGCTGAATAGGTGGCACTGAAAAGGGGATAGTGGGAAATGGCTGTGGTCAGCAAAACACGAAACATACTTGAGAGCCTGGTAAAAGAAGGGTCTTTCAAGTGGTTGACTAAAACACAGAGTCCATTCAATGATGAGATTGAGGAGATGAGAAATTCTCCATCTGCTGGGAAGAACTGGCTGCACGATCTCTCTCCCGTGGCGAATGTAGTGGTTCGGAGATGCTCAAAGTTAGTTTTCTGCTTTACTTCTCTTATCCATCTTGTTATTCTAGTTTCACGCTAGATAAAGGAAAGTTTTGTTTCTAATACTTCATCTGAGTTTATGATTGCACATTAATGCAGTCTTATTCAAAAATTTTGGGCATATTTAGAATTTTGGAACAATTAATATCATGTGTTCCCTGGGGTATCCCTGAATAACTTGTTATGTGCTGTTATATGAATGCAGAATACTTGGCATCTCCATGTGCCAACTTCGAGAAAACTTTGATGGAGAGGCTTCTGATTCTTTAAGGCATCCATCAAACTTAGCACGGAACTTTTTGGAATACTGTTGCTTTAGGGCTCTTGCTCTATCTATTCGAGTTACTGGTTATCTGGATGACAAAAAGTTTCGTCGGCTTACATTTGACATGATGGTTGCTTGGGAGTTTGCTGCAGCTGCGAGCCAACCATTTCATAATGTATGTATAGTTTAAGTAACAGGATTTCATAAGCACTAAACAACATTTTAGTTACCACCAATTTTGCTGTAGTTTTTGTTTAAATATCATTGTTTTTCGTTTTGAGTGAACACATTCTTGCATTATGTATGCTAGGAAATTGCATTTTTCTAAGAGTTCTCTATAAGCTCTAAAATCTGACTAGGCTTACTTTGATTCTCTCTCTCTCTCTCTCTCTCCCAGAAATAGTCTTGGTTCGTCTGACTCGTGTTTTCATTGCAGATGGATGAGGATGTTTCAGTTGGGATAGAGGCTTTTTCTCGAATTGCTCCAGCTGTTCCCGTTATTGCCAATGTGATTGTTAGTGATAATATCTTTGAGGTGCTTGCAGCTTCGACCAGTGGCCGGCTTCACTTCTCTGTCTATGATAAGTACCTTAGTGGATTGGAAAGGTATTATCTATCATTGCAGCATTGTTTCATGATCAATTTGTATTATATGGAAATGATTATAGATATGCATTCCTTCCTCTTAACAGCTTTCTCACATCATGCTTGCTTTTCGGTTGTTATTATTTGTTGATTTGGTGGATTATGTCTGTGAATAAAATAATCAGTGATAGTTATTATTATTATTATTTTTATATTAAATCTAAGTACTGTGGATAGATTTCCAATCTGCCGGTCTGGTAATGGCCTTTTCAAATTCCATATATGGTAATCTATACAGATTTGACAATGATTACGTCTTTATAGTTTGAACCTCGGTGCCCAAGATCAATCAGGATTTTTATAGCATATCTTGACCTTAAGTTTTACAGAATTGATGTCATATTATGCTGTGGATAGGTGCATATCTGCTTGTTTAAACACGTGCATGTATTACCTTTTCTTGCCCTACATTTGGTGGGTATGGTGGAACATCATAGGTAGTTGATAGTTTGATTTGGGTGTATTGCCTTGAATATGTGTATATAAAAAAGAAGTGTTTGTCGCTCTAAAGCAGGGAGCCTGGGGGGACAAATTTTTTCTTATACTGAGCTGATATATATATATATCCTTAGAAAACTAAATGGGCTTGGGGGCCTGCCCTCCGCCCCTGCTCTGAAGTAGATACAAGATGTCGAATTTAGAGTAGCTTCACTTATGGATATGAGAACTAGCTAGACTTATTCTGTATTTTTTTCCCCTTCATGCATAGGAGAATTTACCAGAAACTCTTTCTAAAATTTCTGCAAACTCAGATGCATGTGAAGTGTTTGAAGTTGTGAAAGTAGTTACTCAGAAAAAATCTGGAAAGCCATATTCTATTATTGGGACAAAACTCCAATTTATGATGCTGATGTCCATTCACTTCCATAAATCCACAATGGCTGTAATGAATTACATTTGATGATAATCTGGGAGAAGTTGCTCAAGGTGATTAGAGGAGCAAGTGATAACTAATGTAGAACAAAAGAAGAATGTGTAGAATTAGATGCTTTAAGGTGAATGTATCTGAGATTTACTACACTAAGGTTAAAGCTTGATTTTCATGCCTTGAGAACAATAAATAATCCACCATCGACAGGAGCAAAATTTTGGAGTTGCTTTAACAGGATTGGTGATGCAGCGGTGGAAGCATTTTAGCAAATTAAGGGACAACTGTAGCGTATATGGAGTTCTACAACAATGCCAAAGGGATGAGACGCAGCCACAGGTGAAAGAAGGGCAGTTGCCCCAAAGCACTGGACGACCGCCCCTATAGTGGCCAAGGGGGAAAAATTCCCTGTAGGCCGCCTCTGGCCAGCCTGGTGGGTGTTTCCTTTCTGCCCCTAGGTTGCAGGCTGGTTCCCCTAGACCCTATTTACTTTCTTTTTAGTTGTCGTTCTTTATTTTCGGCTCCGTCCTTGTGTAGTTAAAAATTAGATTTTTAGTAGATTTTGATAAAAGTTAATGAAATGTGTGGTTGGAAAGTTGTGGGCCTCTGGTTAAAATTAATTCTTGAAAAATCAAGATTTTAATCCCAATCAAACAAGGGCTTAACAAGACTAAGGTTTTTCTACGTGGTAGGACTATTTATTGGCTTTTGTTTTGCACTTTGTTTTTTGGTTCTTGAATAAAATTGAGGGTTTTCTTGAGTTAAATCCATTATTGTGTTTTTTAGAGATTGGTTGTCGAGTTCACGCTTTCGCTTGTTCTAGTTGGTGTCAAAGATAGTCTACGTTCCTAGCTACGGTTAGAGGATATGTTAGAGATTGTAGTTTGCGAATGGTAACTGATGGTAGTCGGGGTGATAAGATTGCGAATTGAGGCAAGTGGAAACTTTGACGGAATAAATGGCGGGTATGATGAGAGTAGCAAGCAAGTTTTTTATTTGGGAACGTGAATCTCATGTTGCCGATCCCGTTGAAGGGAGGCATAGTGACCGTCGATAGTGGGCGTTGCCTCAGGAGGCGAGGTGTTCGGGAACTAGTTGTGCCTGTCTCGCACGAGCACCAGGGGTCAGATATGCCTCTCGACAAAGAAACCCTCTCAATGGCCGACCTAATAGCACAATTGTGCCATCATCGGCCAGCACCTGTGGACATTGACTATTATGGCAATGGGAAGTAGGTTTTCACGTCAATATCCCGAAATTTCATGGCGATTTAGACGCGGAAGAATTTTTTGCTTGGGTGAATGCAGTGGAGGAGGTTCCAGATAACAAGTGGATTTTCTTGGTAGCTACCTATTTTAGAGGGGGGTCAAGGCCAATCGGGTTCGCTTGACTAGTCAAAGATCGCTTCTTGAGAGCATCTCAAGAAAAAGATGTGGAGTACTTTCCTACTATTCAACTATACACGTACTAAATATCATTGCTTGTAAAATTTGAGTAAGGATCACGTTCAGTTGACAAGTACTCGATGGAGTTCTTTTGGTTGGTGACTCGTAGTGATTTGGGGAAATCGGACGATCAGTTGATAGCACGGTGGGCTCAGGTATCACTTGTAGAATGTCCTAAATCTATTTGCACCGATCACATTGATAGAAGCACATGATTGGGTAGTTCAGGCAGAAAAGCAGTTGAGCCGACTCGATGGTTGGCAAGGGACTGACAATAAGGGTCGACAAGCCCCTCAATAGTAGGAGTTGCTGCTAGCATGGGCTCTATGCAGCCCAAATATGGGGGTGGGATATGCTATCAAGACGCTTGGTGGCCATATAACATGTTGTTTTACTTGTAGTAATTTGGACATCCCCAAATGAAATGTCCTAATTGTGGTCTGAACGGGCAAGGTCTTTTTGCAGAGGATAGTGTGGCATTTCAATAGGATCAGCAGGTTGGGAAAGGAAGAGTTCATCCAGTGGCCCCTAAGGATTACGCTTATGGTAAGTCATTCTTGTTATTCCGACGAACATCGTATGCTGATTAGCAGCGCACAAACATTTTTTGGTCGACTTGTATTGCGGTATGCTATATCACTTTATTATAGATTCGAGCATCTCTTAGAGCGTCATGGAGCATGAGGCAATAGATAAATTAGGATTGCAGAGGAAACTTCATTGCGCTCCATACAAACTAGAGTGGCTCCGAAAGGGTAATGAAATTAGTGTAGATTGACATGTATTGATTAATCTTTCATTGGACCTACTTACAAGGATAGATTGGTGTCATGTTGTACCGATGGATGCATGTCATATATTGTTGGGTTGGTTGTCGGAGTATGATAGAGAGGTTAACACCTATAGCTTTCACTTTAATGGGAAGAAGATTGTTTTACTACCTCGTGTAGGGTCCCCCTGCTCTACCTGCGTCACCAGTGATTCCCTCCTTGTCCATGCTAGATTTGGGTGCGAAGTGGTAGGGGAGGGTCTTGGCACATCCACCGTCATGCGTTTGTTGAGGTTTGATGTCAAACATATTGCGGCATCCAATGCGAAACAGTGCCATTTCGAGTTCAAAGTTGGTAATTTGCAAAGCCTTGGTTAGAATAACATTCTGATTCAAGGATGAATCATTGCTACCCTCGAGGGACTGACGCAGCAATGGAAGCAACTTAGCGCATTAAGAGACGACAGTAGCGCAAAGGAGTTTTGCGACTGCGCAAACGGGATGAGTTGCAACTGAGGCGAATGGAGGAGGAGGGCGGCCGTCCCAAAGCAGTGGGCGACCACCCTTGTAGCGGCCAGGGGGGAAATAAATTCCTTGCATGCTGTCCCCAGCCAGCCCTCAAGTTGGGGATGCGCCCCTGGACCCGATCTGCTTTATTTTAATGTCCTCTATTTTTTGCTCCATTTTGGAGGGCATTTTGGTCTTTAATAATATTATGGGTTTTCTACTTGTTTTGACTATTTATTAGCTTTTGTTTTGCACTTTGTTTTCTTGGTTGTTCTTGAATATAACTTTGAGGGTTTTCTTGCATTCAATCCATTATTGTGTTCTTGAGAGATTGATTGTTGAGTTCAAGCATTTGCTTACGTCAAATTTGAACACACTTTTGGTTAACATGAATTACACGGAAGTGAAGCAAAAAATGTCATTTGATGACATTGGATAAGTACCATATTCTATCCACCACCACCAACCAAAGCAAACACAACAACAACAGTAAAACTATGACAATTACATAACACAGCTGTAGATCGGGGTAGTAATGGTTTTCCTTCTTATTTCATTTTCTTTTGCTCCATTAAAAATTTATTTACCAGTCTCTTTCCAGTGCTATTTTAATGGTTGGGCAAGTGAGAGTTTTGTGCCTAACTTTCATTATTTTTCCCTTTCTCATTTCATTTTTTGCCTGGTTTTATTTTGCAGGGCAATGCGAAAATTGAAGAGTCAATCAGAATCATCCCTCCTTTCTTCCCTACGATCAGAAAGAGGGGAGAAGGTCCTGGAAGTGGATGGAACAGTCACAAGCCAACCTGTTCTTGAACACGTGGGAATTTCAACATGGCCTGGTAAGTCGTAAAAATCGTGTACTGAAGATAGGGAATGATTACGCCCAAAGAATAACGTGGTAATTGTAGCATAGTTTTGGGGTGTCGATTTCATAGGGAGATTGTAAAAAAATACATAAAGGATCCGAAAGATGAATGTTCTTTTGAATGTGGAAAAATAATTTATTTGTTTTAATGAAAATAAAATCAAGGTTTGAAGTAGTGAAGCGTTAGTATTCCCTCAGTTGGATTGGGACATTCAACATTGATTCATTCTTATAACTCTATTAGAAATGTTTAACCTAGTTTCTCAACCAGTTTATAATTCAATTATAATTCTAAAGGTTAACCCTCTTGCCACAACATTCACACTTTTGTTTACTAGAATAAGATTAAAAAACAACCATATACTTTAGGCATGAAGCAGTAATGAATCACACCAATAAAAATAGATAAATGAGATTAAGACTTAAATGAATATTTAAATCATTCAATAGAGAAAGCGTGACTGAATCTATGAAGAATTTAATAAAAGTTTAGGCAATCTCAAAATGCTTTTATGAAAAGAAGATCTAAACCATAGAATTGTTTAAAATGAAAATCTAAATATATGAATCAAATAATGTTGAAATCACCGAATCCAATTGAGTGCCTTCCTAGCTTCACCAAGATGTTTAGTTCTCCATGGAATTGTTGGTCATCTCCTCTTGTTTTTCCTCCTTGATTGCTCTCCAAAAAAGTATAATTTAGGGTTGTCTTTTTCATCCCTTTAAAGTCCCTCGAAGATTTGAATTTGAATGGGCCAAAAAAGAGTCCAAAAAGCTGAAAATTTATACCACGACCGGTGCCAGCATTCTGCCCATTCCGGAGCTGCGGCGCCATCCATTTTTATTTTTTTAGAGATCCATTCTTCATTTGGATAAAAACCTGAAATTAAACACAAGAATTGAATTAGAAATTTTCTTAAAGTAAATAGAACAACACTTCACGAACATGAATTAATTCCTATGATTTCGATTCACTTTTTGGCATTTTAGCATAGTAATTTGGTGTTTAAAGTACACTTTCGTGCACTTATCAAGGAACATCGTAAAATTGACAAGATCTCTTCAGTTTATCTAAACATCTATGACATATCTATGATTGCAGGTCGGTTAACTTTGACAGATCATGCTCTATACTTCGAAGCTCTTCGTGTTGTTTCTTATGATAAAGCGAAAGTATATGATCTAGCTGATGACTTAAGGCAAGTTGTTAGACCTGAGCTGACGGGACCATGGGGAACCAGGCTTTTTGACAAGGCAGTCTTCTATAAATCAATTTCATTGTAAGCCATGGTCACACACACTATTTTCCTCGATACTTCGACACACACGCATCATCATTCTACATCCGCTATATTGTATCTCCATGTTTATATTTTGAGAAGCTTATGGATTCTTTAGAATTCCTTTTGTAGATCAGAGCCAGTTGTAATGGAGTTTCCAGAGCTTAAAGGTCATACCCGTCGTGATTACTGGTTAGCTATTATTCGTGAAGTTCTATATGCCCATAGATTTACACGTAAGTTCGAGATCAGTTCTCTAGAGAAGGGTGAAGTGCTTCTGAAAGTGATACTTGGGATTCTGCGAGTACAAGTACTTGAAGAAATAGGTTCTACGATCCCTGTTTCCTGTGAGGCTCTTCTTATGTTCAATGTTTGTGACCAGCTCCCAGGTGGGGACCTAATTTTAGAAAAACTTGCGAACATGTCTACAACGAGAGAATTAGACCACACAAACTCAGCCAAATCTGGAAGTGGGATGTATTCAATTTCAGCTTTAGGAATTGCTTCTAATTTGGGATTTGCATCAGGAACAAGTTCTAGTGTTGCTAGTGAGGCAGGATTGTTTATTGGTGAAATTGCCGTTGGAGAGATGACTCCTCTGGAGAAAGCAGTTGAAGAAGCTAGAAGCAGCTATAAAAAGGTAGTGCATGCTCAATCTACAATAGATGGAGTTAAAGTTGATGGAATTGACACCAACTTGGCAGTGATGAAGGTATTGACTACATGTGTAAGAATATAATTCTTATAGTTGTATTCCACAATGAATTTAAAAGAAAGAAAGATGGCAGGTTCTGTGCTGTTCCAAATTTTTTGTATAGAGAATTAATACTGATCTCACCTTCTCTGACTGTATTAGCGTTTGACAGATGACTGGCTGCTTTAGCACAAATCTTTGATATTCCATATTCTATTCTTGGTCAAAACATTATTTGTTTGTTCTCCCATTTTGTTAGTGTGCTATTGCTGTTATTTTCACAAGCACTCACCTGCAGAAGTTTTTAATCGTCACATGTAATTGCAGGAATTGCTTTCTCCTCTGACTGAAGTTGGAAATTGGCTTCTTTCTCTGCTTTACTGGGAAGACTATTTGAAGTCCTCGGCGTTCTGTTTGGTTTTCACATATACTATCTGGAGGTGAGAAAGTTTTCTATTAAGTTTCAATTTTCTAAATCATTTTTAACTTGGACAAAAGATTTCTATGGAAGGTGTTCTTCCCCCTTCTCTCTTCCTCCTCTCCTGTGCTTTGGTAACTCTCTTCAGACTTGAAGAAGAGAAAAGTGCCAAACATTCACTTAGATGATAATTCCACCCAGCAGCAGTTAAGAAGAAAGAGTTGTCACCTTATTTCATCCACATTATTGATCATCAACATTTGGATCATATCATTGCAATATCATAATGATCCTTTTGACGGCATAGCATTACATATCATCATTACTGTCATTATATAATATTCATTACTGTCAACATAATGATCATTATCGTAAAATCACAACTCATATCTTCTTGTCAGGACACCTCATTGTAAAATATGATCCATCATAAAACTGTAAACTCACCCCCAAATACTGGATTATTTTAATTTTGGCATTTGTAACATAAAAGCGATATTTACAATGCCCATAAAATACTGTATCAGGTTTAGTGCCATAATTACCATCACATTACATAGTATCATCATCAAAATTGTCAATTAAAATCATAAAGCCCTACCGCCATATTAGGGTCATCACCTCAGTCGAAGAAAGGATCACATTCGCACTCCTTTCGAGGTATTCAATGTTGCTCCATTCAGGATCACAATGGTCCAATATCACAGAATCACACAAGTTTTTTGATGTCCGCGTATCCTTGTGTACAAGATACATATACATATTTTAAAAGTATAGTGAAAATGCGTGAATACTGAAGTACTTGAAGTACCAGGGTTTTACAGTTTTTAAGTAATTAAGGCCTAAGAAAAAGAAATTATGGGGGCTATTGTCATTGACAAGGCTGTAGTCGCTTCAATTTTTTGACAAGATGACCATGAGAAGAAAACATGCTAAGCGACTCCTAGCTCTGATTACTTGTTGAATGATGATCCCCTCATTTTATAGATTAAACTGTTGTGGAGCGCAGAAATATATTTTATTATATACATTTACATCTCCAATAAACAGGATAAGTACACTGACAATCCATCAAGAATCTTGATGGAACAGACCGTTATTTGGTTTCATTCATGTAATCACGTCAAAATCATAAAATAAACAAATATATAACGACATGTGTCTCTATACCCAAGTCGTTATGTCATACGTACTGTTCGCTTTGGGTCCTATGCCCAATTACCCCCTCATGGCTTTCTATCGCGTCCCCTAGGATTCGAATCTAAGATCTCTGCCTAATAAGAGGCTTAAGTTGAATCCTTGCCCAATTGGTACTAAGATTCAACTTAAATCTCTCATTAGGCAAAGGTCTTGAGTTCGAATCCTGGAAGACGCAATGGAAAGCCGTGAGGGGGTAAGTGGGCATAATCTCTTCCAAAGCGGACAGTACATAAGCTAACAACTTGGGTATAGAGACCCGGGTCATTACAAAATAGGTACTTCAAAGGACTTCTACACAATTATGTGTGATGAAATTTCTCAAACTATCTATTAAGATAGAGAAGCAACTAAACAAGAGTGCCAAACATGTTGATAACTCTTAGAGAATCTTCTAGGGACATTCATGATTAGGTCTTCCACTGGAAACCTAGCTGAAAAGCACTTCTTACTGGATGAA
Source organism: Fraxinus platypoda (assembly GCA_903798405.1). Classification (NCBI taxonomy): domain Eukaryota; kingdom Viridiplantae; phylum Streptophyta; class Magnoliopsida; order Lamiales; family Oleaceae; genus Fraxinus; species Fraxinus platypoda. The sequence continues at coordinate 6,505 of CAIGRT010069253.1, read as the reverse complement.
GGGTGTGCTGCTGGCCCAATTATCTTATGATATTAGATGAAATAGGAGAAAAAATGTAAAATAAGTAGATTCCTCATCAAAGAATCTTCTTTGGGAACATTTTTATTGAACTCTATTAACTAGATGAATCATCAAAGAGTCTCTTATATTCAACCAGCCTTTTTAAAGAAATAAATTGTGTTAGCTGAAACTTCAAGAAGATTTTGATAATAATATTGGAGAAATGCTTTTTATATCTGAACAAGGATATTAGTTTGAAGGATACAATAGAGTTACAGTGTGTAGTTAAATAATTGAAAGGAAACAAAAGAAAAAGAATATAGGGAGAGTTGGCATACTTATATTTTTGTGAACATGTATCATGCACAGTGTAAGTAGGTATCCATGTTGACTTTTTTGATTGTGCACATGCATGTGTGTACTACAGTAGGTGGAAGAACAACTATAAAACTTAGCATAGAACGAATAAAATATCTGAAAGTTACAATATGTTACTTGTCTAAACTATATTTTCATGAGCATGTCATGATATCAATTAAGAGTTAGAAAGAATCTTACTGGTGGGGATTCTAAGGAGAAAGAAACCTCATTGAAGATTGACCATCATTATATATGTACTAGGAAAAATAAGATAAGAAAAGAATAGAGTCAATTGGTTTCATTAAGATTTTGATGTAGTTAAAATTATTGGAATTTCTCTTAGACTTAAAAGTCGTTACAACTATAAAATTGGAACTGGGGTTTTATTTTACGTTAGACTATTTATCTGCTTCTTTGTTTTCCCTCTTTTGTCTCTCCGCTCTTTTTCTTTGTCTTGTTCTGTTTCTCTTGCCCATTTTGCATACTTAGATATACTTCTTTTGCAGAGGTTGGCTAGGCTATGCCTTTGCAATATTGCTCGTCTTTTTTGCACTCTTCATGTTGGTTACCAGTTATTGTGGCCAAGGAAGGCCAGGCGATGAACTCAAAGTAATAGCACCCCCTGCAATGAATACCATGGAGCAGCTTTCGGCTGTTCAAAATGCAATTTCTCAAGCTGAAGAGTTAATCCAGGATGGAAACGTTGCTCTTCTCAAATGTCGTGCCTTACTCTTATCCATTTTTCCACAGGTACTTTTAATTTGTCGGTCTTGGTTGCTCATCTTTTTGTTTTGGAAACTCAATTTGTTATTGATAAATTACTTCGTCTCCGTGTCTTTGAATTTCCCTCTCATTTATATCGAGTGCTATACACCCATATATTAAGTCACCCATATATTAAGTCTGGACTAGATCAACTAGTTCAATGGAGAAACTAGTAAAATTTTCCTAAACCAGTCCGGTTCTGTACTTGGCCAAAAGCAGGGGAGAAACATGTTAGAGCCGACCAGTAAGTACTTTTAAATTAAATCTGGAAAGATACTCCTGCATTTATATTTATGATGACAGACATTAGTTATTTCTACTTACAGCATTGATTTTAATAAGTTATTTATTTATGTGACAAAATGGACACCTGAGTACATTTCTTTCATTACAGTACTTATAAGGAGAGATCTTATTTGTACTTCTAAAAGAATTCATGCTCCCCTACTTGCCATTTGAATGACATTTTCTCCTCCATACTTTACTCCCTAGGCATCTTCATTTTTCCCTCATGACTATATCAAATTTCCAGGCTTGCTGCCCCTTTGTGCATCTTCCGTTCCTTCGCAGTGATTCCACTAAGAATTGCCTTTTGATAGAAGAACATATTTAATGATAATGAAGTAAGAAATAAGAAATTGGGCGACATTATTTCCTGTCTATAATGCAAAATTATATCATCTAAAGAAAAATAAATAGGTAAAGCAGAAGTAGATAAGGAATTGCTGCCATCTGTCGAGCATCAACTAGAATACAAGTCTTGACAAGCACAGCCCTACCCTCAATGGAGATGATGAATCACTATCTAAACATAAAGCATTTCTGTCAATTCAAATGGACCTCACAACGACCATTATGGTATAATGCCAAAATAGTGAGTGTGTTTGGCTACGCTTCAAAAAAGCATGTTGAATATGTTACTTTTTCTTGCTCAAGTTGAAAAAAGTCATTTATTTTGAAATTCACTCTTACTTGCGGTAAAATTTTTTATCTTATTATCAACTTTAACCAATTAAAAAAATCATTAATTTTAAAACAGATTTATATTCTTTTAAGTAGACTTTAAGCTTAGCAGGCTTACAATCCTTTTCCCCGGCCAAACCCGAAATTTAATGAGAAATAAATCACCCAAGAGTTTGGGAACTACAGCAGAACTTCCTCCAAACATCAAATGACAATTTACTGGATACACCTCTCTAGATTACAGGATAAGGTCTTAGGAGGCGTTCATGTTTGTAACAAATGATTGGTGTTATCTTTTTAAAAACCAAAGTCCAGATGAGAGACTTCAGTTTGTAAGGTAAAGAATTTTTAAGGGAAATGAGATGAAGTTGGGCAACGAATGAGGCCTAGAATTCAAGAGCCAAACTTTGCCAACTGTATACAGGTGATGACATCCATTTAAGAGTTAAATCTAGATATGGCCAAAGGTGTAGGCTTGAAGTCTCCCTGCCACTCATTTATCAGAAATGACGCGTGTTAGGAACGAGCACTCTCCACACGGTAATTGATCTCTTGGAGTATAATATTTTTATGGTATTATTACCACGAAGCAACATATTTAGTAACTTCATTACGAATGTCAATTCACATACTCATTGTCGTCAAATTGAATTTTCTTCATATACACTTCTGATACTAGAAATTGAGTGCATTATTTCAAATCTAATTATTGAGTTGTAGCAAAGATGAAACGAACATGTTCCCAAATGTTTCATTTAGCAGTTATCGCCCATTTTGCTTTGTGCTTGCGGCGATGCTATATACATTTTGCTGCCTTTGGCAAATTAATTATTCCACACTACTAACACGTACATTGCTATTATGCAGGCGACAGAAAAAATTGCTGTTGCACTCTTGGCCACGGCTTTACTGCTGGCATTGTTACCTGGAAAGTACATTGTTCTACTCACTTTTCTTGATACATTTACAAAATACTCGCCTCTTAGGAGAGAGAGCACTGAAAGGTGGACGAGAAGATTGAGAGAGTGGTGGTTCAGCATACCAGCTGCTCCTGTTGTTCTTGAAGGAGTTAAAGAAGATAAAAAGAAAAAGTGACGTAATATTTTCGTTTATTATACTTCTAATAACCGTCTTGAGGATATCTTCGGATTGTAAGTTTGTAAATATGGGACTAAAAACATTTGTCTTATAATTTGAGTGTTTCATGGTTTATATAGATCTTTTGTGCTTTTGTTTCTTCAAATGGATGCTTTATCTTCAAGTTATTCTTTGTGGGCGAGACATATTTTATGAAGGAAATTTTTCGAAGTGCACAAAGATCTTAATGGTCTAGCCTCAGCATAATGAATTGGCCATTTTTCTTTTGAGCAAGCAGCATTTTCTTGTTTTGAAGTTCAGCTCAGCAAAATGCTCAACTGCTCAAACTTAACGAGGAAATAAGTCCCCCCCCCCCAAAAAAAAAAAAGCCTAACTTACAAACATAACTTTCTCTACCTACGAACAAATCAATATTGTTTGTAGTATTTATGATTTTAAAAATTATATTTTCGTTGAGACTTGAAAAAATTATATGAGTTTCCTATGTTAAATTACTTATTGCATAGTTGAATTGGTATGGGTGACTAACTACGATTTGTAATTTTTTTTTTTTTTTTTAAAATATCTATCTTTATTAATTACTTATTACGAATTGTTTACCCTTCGTTTGACTTTTGACCTTTTACCTTTTTCGAATGGATATCTGGTGCGGTTTTCAAAACTTCACATAAAAGGTCATTTTTTCTCGTTTTCTTCTAAAAATAACCTGTTACTGTCTTTCAAAATTTTGCAAGGTAACTTTCAAAGCAGAATTCACTTTCACATATGGTAACAACATTTAACCCGAGTACTGGCTTTTGTTAATTTATTTATGTAGTCTACATTATATTGCTTTTATTATAATAAATGTATTATCGTCTACTGAGTACTCTAAATTCTTATATATGTTGATTATCGAAGAATTTTTCCTAATCATTTAATTTAATTTTTGTCACAAAATTGCTTTAACTCGTGTAAAACCCTCATCAACATTAATTGGAAACGAGAGTTACCAAATCAAATTCGAAACCAATTCATTTCTTGTTGAATAACACGATGAAATAAAAGAAATAATTATTGAAAATTAATCATCTGAAAATTCTCTCCAAAATTCTCTTCACTGACAGAATCATTTAACAGTTTCATGAAAAGAAAATCCAAATTCAATCTTTTTGATTATAATCTGCATCGAAATCCTATCCAAATTTATTCAAAACTCTGGCAAATCTTTCATAGCATCCAGTGTAGAAGTTGAAAAAGAGCTTCTCATTCTATGCATGAACATCAATGAATCTGTGTTGTTATAAAATGGTGGAGCTGATGGCAATATTTCTGTCGAATTCGGATGAAAACAAGGTAAACTATTGAATCCAGGATTCGGAGGAACGAACAGCGAATTAACCTGGGAATCTCCGAATGTACAACTACTACCATTGATAGTCTCATCTGTCACAACTGAGGTAGACTCATTATCATCATTGCTCACACTTTTCTTAACATTTTCGTCGTTATATCCGTCGTTCTCAGGTTCGTCCTCGGAGGGTGAGTATCCGGTGAGTTTTTGCACCAATGCCATGAAGTCTCGAGGGTGCGTGTGAATTACCTTCGGAGAATGCGTGTAAATGATGACGGGATAGCGTGGCTGAGGTGGCTTGGACGCGACGCCATTGATAACCGACGACGACGAAGATGAAGATGGCAATTTCTTGATGAAATGTGAGTCTTTATTGATCTTCAAATGTGGTGGAATCATGCCATTATTGGGTAATTCTTTGTTTACATATTGGTCATGGAGTCGTGTAGGACTCATTGTAACAAGATTTTACCAATGAAATATGAGTATAAATGTCTCTCTCTCTACCTCTATATATGTAGGAACTGAATTTGAGTATATATAGTGAGAAGGGGTGACACGTGGCTGGATTTGTGTGGTAGTTAATACAGAATTAAGAGGAGTGACAGATGGGGAAAATGAAGAGGTTATCGGATTTTAGTTAGCAAGAGAGTGATGTGAGCGTTAAGTGCGAGCTAGGGTTTGTTAGAGAGAGAGAGAGAAGAGGAAATAGATTTGTGGCACATTTAGTATGGTGGATTGGACGATATTAGATATGAAGAGAGAGAGAACTTATCTTCGACTAATTGGGATTATAACATGAACACTTAATGCCCGTTTAGTATTATGGAATGAATAAGATTGGACATAGTTATCCTCCGAGAGAGAGAGAGAGAGAGGAGTTGGATGTACATGAAATACGTTTATGGAACGTTTAGTATTGTAAATGAATTATTATAGAGATAATAATAATAGGGAGATAAATATCGAGTAATTGGCTAAACATTTCTGGCACGTTGATTATTATGAATCGAATAAGATTGAATATATACACACGAGGAGGAGGAGGAGGAGGGAGCGCGGGGGTGGGGGGATGATCTAATAATTGGCTTTATGAATGAATATTCGCGGCACATTTAGCCCCCGTTTGGCCCCATCATTTCAAATTATAATTTTTGAAATAGTATCTCTCTTAGAGTATATGCGGTTGAAAAAGAAAGAATTTTTTTTGGTTTACGTGTAATATTATTTTATGAAAGATTGTGTGGTTGAAAATAAGAGATAGAAAAATAAATTTTTAGGATAATGGGGGCCAAACGGGAGCTTAGTATTATAGGTCTAATAAGACTCGTGACAACAATAAATTAAGATGCATATTATCTACTATATTCCGGTTCATTTCCATATTGTCTATCAGCATGAAAATGAAAGTAAAAAAAAATATAAGATTGAAGAAATTCATAGGGATTGAATAGATTAAATTTGTACTAAATTCGAAATCACTTCTAAGAGAGCGCCTGCAGTGACATGGTTGGTAACAGGATTGTACAATTATGTATATCAAATTTACGTTTTAGTACTGTGGGTGTTTACTTAAAAGAAAATTTGTGCATTTACATAATGCTTTATATGGGAATAAAACGGTCCATGAGCTTCGGAACAAATTCTAGGCTTGATTCTATGTGATATTGGATGAAATTACATTACTGACATGAGCTATAACTTTTGGAGAAAATGATAATTGAAGGTTCCACGTTCGAGTCTATCGTCGAGCATTCCTGTAGAGTGTGTGAATAATTCAGTAGCATGTAACTTGCTGGAAACGAGAGTGAACCTAAATGATTGGGCTTAACCTGATCTAGATAATATAAGGTGGACTGCACAAGTACTAGAAACTATAGCTTTTGAGAAGCTTTAGCGATAAAAATTCCATTACTCCAGTCACTAGCACTGCCTTCAGCATCCCCTTTCTTGCGGTTAAGGTAACGACTTCGAGCATGGTCAGCT
>CAIGRT010069244.1:0-13585 GCA_903798405.1 Fraxinus platypoda | reverse complement strand
ACCCGAAAGTTTTGGGTCGGATCGGTTCTCTTCAGAACCGAACCGACCCACGGACAGCCCTACTTCTAATGTACATAATTAGCTGCTCTTTCCCGGCCCTGTCTCCTTCAGTGAGGTCTCATTCTTTTCTTCAACCTTTCGTACATAATTCTTCCAAGTATTCGAGCCTCTTATAACATTGAATTAACTTAGTAGACCAATATTAACATGAAAAGGTAATATCTGTTTCCAACATATATATGCCATTTTTTTTAATAATTTAACAAAAAAAAAAAAAAAAAAAAAAAATTACCTGCACATCAATCGTGTTATAACAAGACAACCACGTAGACTTCAGATAAAGGATATAAAAAGAAATCGATTGTGATGTGTATTATTCCTTTCTTTGTCAATTATTCGATGAAAATATCCTCAAACTAAGGCAGTCATTTTCCAAGACAAATGAGTCAATATCCAAAATTGCGGGATTAATTGCTCAGTCCACTTTAGTGTATATATATATTATACAATAAGTTGGTAGGGAAATTTAAAAAAAAAAAAAAAAAAAAAATTCTCAGGACAAACCAAGCATTTTCTATACCAGCAAAATCGTGTTTCTGGTATCTAGGGTTTCAAACAGGAAAATTTTTGTGCCTTTTGAAGAATTGTTGTACTGCCCTAATCCTATTTCATAACCTCTCTCTCAAGAAAATTGTAACTTATCTAGCTAGTTCAAACAGTAATAACCTTTATATATGCTTTAATCGAATCAAATCTCCCGAACCCTTTTTTTTAGATAGACCTTCGAACATTTTCACGCGTAAAATATGAATGACAAAGTGTACGCACCTATGAATCACACAACATGTGCACACTTGATCTCATATATATTTAAGTATATATGCTTAAACAATCTTTCTTGCGTCCAATTAAGTTTAGGATCTAAACTAATGGCATTATTGAAAATATCTAAGGGAGCAGCCAATGGGCATTTCGTTAGGTGTCTCTCATATGTCTAGATTCAACAGTAGTTCAATAGGATCTCTGGATTTATATGTTCATATTTTTAATCAACCTATCAAAATGATTTTCAATATCAATTCAATATGCAATAACACCTTAAAATAATTTAACTAACTTACCAAATAAGAAAAAAAGAAAAAGTCAATACAAGTAGTTACATGCAAGCCCTGATAATCTATCATATTTACTGTCCACCAAATATCAAGATTTATTTATATTATTGGAATAATGGAAGAAGACAGAGAGGTCTCACTTATTCTATATCTCCTGATCATGATCAAGGTTGAACCAAATATATCACCTTCAGCATAATTCCTGTTTCTTTAATTGAATCAAAGCCCCAAATTGAGTACATTAGACAGATAAAATTAGACAAGAACAGTAATACATAAACCCTAATTTGAAATTATTGTAGAGAAACATAAAGAGTATAGATCCCACAATTATCTGTAGACTGTAAGCTTATTACATCAAACCCAAAAATCACAAGCCTAATTATTGCAGAAAACACAAGGGTTTATTAGTTTCCAGGTCAAGGAAATCAAAAGTTAAAATTTGTAAGAAAAACAGGCAATTTTTGGAGGCATAGATCTGAACTCCCTTCAAGATTTCTTGACAAAAATCCATAAGGAAAAAAAGTAAAGAACAGTAAAAATCTCACAGTATAACTTTTGCATCAAATTAAGTTCAACTAAGGGGTAAGCACAAATCACATAACCTAATATATTAGTTTGGTGCATACTTCTACTCATATGACATTGGAAGGAGATGGGGTGGGGTGGGGTGGGGACTGAAGGCTTCCTCTACAGTGGTTTCACCTCAAATTTTGAACTATCAATCCCTTTCTTCATTGTTTGAAGATTTGATCTGATTAGCCCTCTCTCCTTCTACTTCTCTATACTTATGCAAATACCTCCTGAGTGATTCAGCATAATCATCAAATCCTAAGCTTCCCAAAGCCCAACAAATATCATCTCCATTAACTGTTTTTCTCTTCTCCTTGTGGCATTTATCAGATGCTTCTCCAGTAACAAAGCTAATGAACTCTGATACACATTCTTGCATGGTTTCTTTAGCTTCTTTCGAGATTTTCGCTTTCGGAGGAAGGATCTGCTTCATTATCCGGCCGACATTTGCTATCGGTAGCAACCGATCTTGCTCCTTAATCGTGCCTTGATCCTCTACCGAGTCATGAATACTAGCATCAGCTGCGTAAATATTGTACTTGAACCCTTCTGAACTCGACCCTATATTATCAACCATATTTCTATAAAGAGAATACCTTGATCCTGTAAATCACAGACACGTTGCTTTATGTCTATCACTTGCCTCTATATAGACGAGTTACGATTTTATAAGATTATTTTTGCGGACTCATCTCATTTAAAACTTTAATCTTTATATAGACGAGTTATCAATATATGAAATTGTTTATTTAGCCGCCTCTTTTAAACCTTAAGCTATATATAGATGAGTTATGGATATATCGAATTGTTTTCAATATAAGGTGCACAATTTTCATGAAAGTTTTGAATTTTTACTCGAGTAGTATATTGAATCACCCCATCTAAAAACTTTAAGAGGAGATACATTTAGTAAAAAAAAATTATTCTTCAAATTTTGAATGCATTAGTACATTATAATGATCCAATTTAATTAAAATAAATTTACAGTTTAACATAACGTGGCAGTCTTAAGATGCCAATAACATAGTCAAAATCCTTGGGGAAGGGGTGGGTGCAGTGGCAGACAAAATTCCATTTACAGTAGGAGAAAGGTCACTTTTTTTTAGTTTTGAAATATTTGTATGATGATTTCTCGGAGCATTCCAAAACCCTAAATCTTTTAAAAAAAGAACAGAAATTTGATTAGCTCAAATGGTCCCCTCCCTCTCGAGTTGGCCATTAATCTTTAATGCTCAGAGTAATGAATTTCACTGGTTATGCTTAAATATATTGTTCTTGAGGACTGTGTCTGGGCACAGTGCTTGGTACCAAACAAAAACTAGAAAGATTCATTACAGGATTGAAATCAAATTACACATGTTTGTATATACATACATATATATACGTATAGCTGTAACGATTTCTACGTTGTTTATGGATGTGTTTTAAGGACATGTTAGTTGAAGTAGACTCTTTGTTTGGATCAATCAAAACCCTTTTCAAAGTCCAAACTACAAAAGTTTAATTCTTCCAAGACATTCGCCTTTAAAGGAAATATAGTGACTGGCTGTGTTGTTAATGACATGTATTAGATATACGTTTTTACTAGTTTTATCACTTCTTCTCAAATTACCGTTTTACCCTCNTTTTTCTTAGTCTTCCAGCTGTAGTTTAGTTAGACAGACTGAACTATTTTTCCCGCTTCTACCCTGATCTTTGCCTATATAATCAAAGGTTGCTGTATCAGTTTGGCATAAATAAAAAGATGAGAAATGTTTTCCACATCGCGACTTCTCTTAATTTCAATATGGTATCAGAGCAACTCTGAATTTCAAAATCACTGAGAGTTCTTCTGTGATTTGCCGATATGGATGCAGCAAATTATCAAATTGATACTGATATGAATTCGTCACTGAGTAAGTCAGCCATCGACGAACCGTCTAGCCCGTTTTATTTACATCATTCAGATAACCCTGGAATGGTGTTAGTATCACAGATTCTTACTGGGGAGAACTACGCTTCGTGGAATCGGGCAATGACAATCGCACTATCAGTGAAGAATAAGATTTCCTTTATTGATGGATCCAGAGAGAAACCAGATGGATCGAATCCAGAATTGACTAATTCATGGATTAGAAACAATAACATTGTTATGTCTTGGATTTTGAATTCGGTTTCAAAAGAAATTTCAGCTAGCATCATTTACGCCTCTACTGCTTACGAGATCTGGAATGACCTCAAAGAGAGGTTCCAACAGAGTAATGGACCACGAATTTTTCAATTGAGAAAGGAACTGATGAACTTGACACAAGATCAGAGTTCTATCAGTGTTTATTTCACGAAATTGAAGACAATATGGGAAGAATTGGTTAATTTTAGGCCTAACTGCAATTGTGGAAAATGCACTTGTGAAGGAGTAAAAGAGATGAACAAATATCATCAATTGGAGTACATCATGTCTTTTCTTATGGGGTTGAATGAGTCCTATTCTCAAGCTAGAGGTCAGATCCTGCTCATGGATCCTATGCCCCCTATTAATAAGGTTTTTGCACTTATGATTCAAGAGGAGAACCAGAGAAAAATAAGTGCGCAGACCCTAGGAACTGAAAACATGCTATCTAGTGCATCTGCAGCTTTCTCAGTTAGATCTGGTGTTGCTGTGAAGCCTACATTGAATAGTGGCTTCAGAAATGAAACATATCGATCTGATGTTAGATCTGAAGTTGTTAAGACTATGATGAATTATGGACCTAGAAGTGATGGATCCAGATTTGGGAATGCATCTAGTTTCAGGAGAAAGGATAAACCATACTGTACTCACTGTAAGTTTCATGGACATTCAGTTGATAAATGTTTCAAAATCTATGGATACCCCCCAGGATTTAAGCCAAAGGCCAGAGAAGTTGATCGTGGCTATCAAACTAATAATCATGTAAATCAGTTATCCATTAACCAGCACATGGACCAGTCTACCACAGGGGATTTCTTCCAAAATCTGAACTCAACTCAATATCAGCAGCTCATGAACATGTTGTCTAATCATTTGGCACCTCAGTCAAGTTCAGATTCCACTGAAATGGAAAAACAGCAGAATACAGGTACTTCAGGTATTTGCCATTCCATATCTGTTGACCCTATTTTTGAAACTAAAGAAGTTTGGATAGTAGACACTGGAGCAACTAAACACGTTTGTTGTAATGCTGAAGCATTTGTAAATTTGAGATCAGTTGACAATGCCAGCATTACTTTGCCAAATCACTGCAAAATTTTTGTGAATATGTGTGGTGAAGTCAAGCTAAGTCCTAATCTGATTCTTTATGATGTCTTATATGTGCCTCAGTTCAAGTTCAATTTGATATCAGTTAGTGCACTAGCTCTTGATTCTCAACTTACCTTGCACTTCTCTCAGGGCCAGTTTCAAATACAGGAGAATTCCACCATGAAGATGTTTGGCAGGGGTAGTAGTGTTCAAGGGTTATATGTTCTTAATACTAGGCATTTCAATTCAGTTTCTAATAATTTTGTTGGAGTTGTATCAGCTCATGTTTGGCATAATAGACTCGGCCATTTATCCTTTAAAAGATTAGAGATCTTAAAGAACCAAGTATCTTGTAATACTTCTGAATTGAATAAACATTTGCCCTGCTACATTTGTCCCTTAGCTAAACAAAGGAGGTTGTCGTTTGAATCACATAATAAGCTGTCTGACAAACCGTTTGAATTGTTGCACGGTGATATATGGGGGCCATACCATACAGCATCACATACTGGACACAAGTATTTTTTGACCTTGGTAGATGATTGTTCCAGGTTTACCTGGATTTTTATGTTACGTCAGAAGTCTGAAGCAGAAGCTGCTATCATTCGTTTTTTTAATATGGTTGCCACACAGTTTGATGCCAAAATCAAGTGTTTCAGATCTGATAATGCTCATGAATTGGCATGTAAAAGATTCTTTGCTGATAAAGGGGTTGTACACCAGTTCAGTTGTGTGGAGAGGCCCCAGCAAAATTCTGTTGTAGAGAAGAAGCATAAGCATTTATTAAATGTTGCTCGTGCCTTGTATTTTTAGTCCAAAATTCCTATTTGTTACTGGTCTGAATGTGTGTTGACTGCTGCCTACCTCATTAACAGGACTCCTTCTCCTATTTTGAGACACAGAACTCCCTATGAAATCTTATTCAGCAAGCCTGTTGATTATTCATGCCTTCGAGTCTTTGGATGCTTAAGCTTTGCTTCTATTCTTACTGCACATAGGAATAAATTCCAACCTCGTGCACGATTATGTGTATTCCTAGGGTATCCCTCAGGCATCAAAGGGTTTAAGTTACTTGATGTCGCTTCTAAACAGATTTTTACATCCAGAGATGTTATTTTTCACGAAGAAACCTTTCCTTTCCATACTATAGTGCAGTCTGATCAATTACTTGACCCTTTTCCTGATTTAGTACTGCCCTTTTCCAACCTATCCACACCCCTTGATTCTCCTGTTAGGTCTACTCACCATCATCAGACCTCCCATATTCCAGATCCTATCATCTCTTCTTCTTCTGCTGGATTAGATCATTCCTTTGATCCCCATATTCCTGAATTACCAACTGATTTAACTTCTGTCAGTTCGTCAATCAATGAAGTTCGCAAGTCCACAAGATCATCTAGACCGCCCAAATATCTTCATGATTACCACTGTAATCTGATGTCTCATATTCATCCAACTTTACCTCTTTCTTCATACCACATTGGCAATTTTATTTCATATAACAATCTTTCCAATCCTCATAAACAATTTGCCTTATCGATCTCCTCACATTTTGAACCTAAGTTCTTCCATCAAGCTGTTAAGCTTCCTCATTGGTGTGATGCCATGAGGCTTGAACTAAAGGCCATGGAGGATAATCACACGTGGACTGTTGTGCAGTTGCCACCTGGGAAACATGCCGTAGGCTGTAAATGGCTCTATAAGAACAAATTTAAATCTGATGGGTCTCTTGAACGGCACAAAGCACGCCTTGTCGCCAAAGGGTATACCCAGCAAGAGGGGCTCGACTATTTTGATACTTTTTCACCAGTGGCCAAGGCAGTCACTATCAAACTCTTACTCACTCTTGCAACTCGTTTTGGCTGGCATTTGATACAATTAGATGTTAATAACGCGTTTTTAAATGGGGAATTGTTTGAGGAGGTATATATGGAGTTGCCACTTGGTTATGACTTGCTCAGGCTTGCTAAACAGGGGGAGAAATTGGTTTGCAAACTGAATAAGTCATTGTATGGCCTTAAGCAGGCTTCTAGACAGTGGAATTCTAAATTCACTCAGTCTCTTATTCAGCATGGTTTCACTCAATCGAAGTCAGATTATTCGCTTTTCTCGAAAGGTTCTGGAAAGCATTTTGTGGCTTTATTGGTTTATGTTTGCAGTTGCCACCTGGGAAACATGCCGTAGGCTGTAAATGGCTCTATAAGAACAAATTTAAATCTGATGGGTCTCTTGAACGGCACAAAGCACGCCTTGTCGCCAAAGGGTATACCCAACAAGAGGGGCTCGACTATTTTGATACTTTTTCACCAGTGGCCAAGGCAGTCACTATCAAACTCTTACTCACTCTTGCAGCTCGTTTTGGCTGGTATTTGATACAATTAGATGTTAATAACGCGTTTTTAAATGGGTAATTGTTTGAGGAGGTATATATGGAGTTGCCACTTGGTTATGACTTGCTCAGGTTTGCTAAACAGGGGGAGAAATTGGTTTGCAAACTGAATAAGTCATTGTATGGCCTTAAGCAGCCTTCTAGACAGTGGAATTCTAAATTCACTCAGTCTCTTATTCAGCATGGTTTCACTCAATCGAAGTCAGATTATTCGCTTTTCTCGAAAGGTTCTGGAAAGCATTTTGTGGCTTTATTGGTTTATGTTGACGATATTGTGATTACTGGTCCAAACATTGAGGTCATCAATTCTTTAAAGTCCTTCTTACATACTCAGTTCAAACTCAAGGATCTGGGGTCTTTGAAATATTTCTTGGGGATCGAAGTGGCCAGGTCTACTTCTGGTATTGTCATTTCGCAACGACATTATACTTTGCAGTTGCTTGAGGATGCAAATTACTTGGATTGTAAACCTGTTACCAGCCCTATGGATCCTAACATCACTCTCAGTCGTCTTGAAGGTGACATTCTTCCTGATGTTTCACATTACAGGAGATTAATTGGAAAACTCCTATACTTGACTTTATCGTGACCCGACATCACGTTTGCTGTACATAAACTTAGCCAGTTTGTTTCTCAACCCAGATTGCCACACCTGAAGGCGGTTCATCATCTGCTCAGGTATTTAAAGGGCCATCCTGGACAGGGTCTTTTCTTCCCTTCGCATCTGGGGTCAGACAGTTCCATTACCATTAGGGCCTTTTCCGATGCTGATTGGGGCTCCTGTGTTGACACTCGGAGATCCACTACTGGATTTTGTATTTTTGTTAAAGATTCGTTAGTTTCATGGAAGTCCAAGAAACAACCAACCATATCACGCTCTTCTGCTGAGGCAGAGTATAGGGCACTTGCCTCTGCTGTCAGTGAGATTCTTTGGATATTACAGTTGCTGAAAGATTTTCATGTCAACACTTCTTCTCCTGCTGCCCTTTATTGTGATAATCAGGCTGCTGTTCAGATTGCCACTAATCTCGTTTTCCAAGAACGAACGAAGCATATAGAGGTTGATTGCCATTTCGTCCGTAACAAAATCACTGATGGCGTCGTCAAGCTCCTTCCTGTGCGTTCCAGACATCAGCTGGCAGATCTCTTCACCAAACCCTTACCTTCTTCAACTTTGGTTCCATTACTATCCAAGCTGTGCGTTCAAGACATTTACGCACAGCTTGAGGGGGAGTATTAGAAATACGTTTTTACTAGTTTTATCACTTCTTCAGTTTAATGGCAAAATGGGAGAGAAAGTAATTAGTTTAGTTGTTTGATTTTAGTTCGTTTTTCTTACTCTTCCAGCTGTAGTTTAGTTAGACAGACTGAACTATTTTTCCTGCTTCTACCCTGATCTTTGCCTATATAATCAAAGGTTGCTGTATCAGTTTGGCATAAATAAAAAGATGAGAAATGTTTTCCACATCGCGACTTCTCTTAATTTCAATAACATGTAGTTAATTTGTCGTCGAGTTATACATGTTAAACTAACATATTTACTTACTAAATATATCCTTTTCAAGTTTCAAGATTTGACCTCTTGAAGATATCATTGACTACTATTTCTATGCTATTAGATTTAGTTTCTAAACTCAAGTTGGTTTTGACAACACTCTTGAGTTTGATGGAACGGTTAAGATTTGAGGTTTCATCTTAAAATGTCAACCTTATTAAGAGGAGTAGTCCAAACCCTTATAAATTGGTTCATGTTTATTCGATGTGAAATTCTGTCCCTTAACACGCCCCCACAAAATGGTGGCTCGTTTGAGCAGACCAATCTTGAAATTTGTGTGCTCAATTTTTTTGAGTCTTAATCGGATCGAATTGGTTGTTGTAGCTTAACGAGCTCTGATAGAAATAAAATATTTTCAATTCTCTGTCATTTTGCATTACTCTTAAATTCTCTAAGGTTATTGTCATAATAGTTTGATGAGTCTAATCTTTATTGTTGATGAAATGCGACATTTTTTAACAATTTTTTTTGAAAGGAAAGTTACACATTTCCTTCTTCACTTTTTGAATTTGTTTCTCGACTATATTCCGTTTATAATTGTTAACTGTAGAAGACGTAATATAGTGGAAACATGAAAGATGGAAGGGAAAGTATAGAAGACAAGTCCTAAAAAACTGACATAGTTACCGATATTTTAGGTCCAAAGTAGACTGAAAACCTGTCATCATATGACTCCAATGCTGACCCGTGTTTTTGGATTAGAAAGGAAATTAGGACATGAAAAGGAGTACTCTATTCTAAATTAGGCATACTAATTATTGGCGGAGCTAGATTAAGTAATTAAATATCACTATCTTATTGCTACTGATAAACTATACCAGCACTCAGCATTGTGAAAATGACTTATTATTCATCTTGAATGATCTGTCAAAGCATTAAAAAAACTTAAAATTGATCCGCTTATGAGTTAGTCTGCTTTTTTAATTTAGTGAACATCAGGTGCTTACCTGTGCCTAAAAGATGAAATATTATTGCAGACAACGAACATCCATCAGGATAAAATTATTGTCCATAAACATTGATTGTGTGTTCATTTTGCTTTACCCGTTAGACTTGTTGTGATATTGATGTGCCTACATGACGTAGAACGGAGAAGTGTCGTGTTTACATTTATTAAGTCTCAGTCGGGAGGAGATCGCGCCACATCCTAGAGCTAGTTTGGCAACAACATCCCATGGTTGATCAAGACGTGCATCTTCAAGTTGGTGTTGAACGACTTGATCTAAAACATAAGCGGTTGATAGAGAGGATGCCAAATATGTATCATTTAACAGACTAGGAATAGGAAAGGACGGTCAATATATATATATATATAAACGTAGGTAATTGAGCTTGATAGTGTTGGAAGTCAATCTAAGTTTGTGAATGAATCTTAAATAAAATTCATGATATTGAAAATCATCAATAATTGCCTAGATTGAGTCTTGAAGAAAGCAATTTTACATAAACATTACATCATTAGTTATTTAATTAATCAAAAAAATTACATCTTTATTAATAAAAATTTAATTTTTAACCAAAAAAATTATATATAAACTAAGCAAACGTGCATTGCACGTTGCTTAAACCTAGTATATATAAACGTAGGTAATTGAGCTTGATAGTGTTGGAAGTCAATCTAAGTTTGTGAATGAATCTTAAATAAAATTCATGATATTGAAAATCATCAATAATTGCCTAGATTGAGTCTTGAAGAAAGCAATATGAATTTATTCTATTAGTATGTTACATGAATACGTGCCAATTGTATTAGAGCAAGAATGTATGTTTTCAAGCATACATGAATATGTAAGATTCATATGCACGTTAAATAAAACCCTCCTACTAAGTATAAATGGGAGTCTTAGGTTTGTATTCAAAAGTACTGAGGAAAGATCTGAAGCGAATTTTGCAAGACAATTGAGAGAAGTGTAGAGAAACAAATTCTAAGTGACAAATGCACATCGTTTAAGAATAATATTTTTCTCGTGGAATGTTCTCGTGAGTTTGGGTAAGAGTGTTTGGTTTAGAGTAATGCTATTCATCCCAACTAGGGTTGAGCATCAGTCTATGTGACAATTATATGGTATTAAATGATAGATTCATTTAAATACAAAGTTACATGACTCATTTAATTGAGTCTATCATTTAATGTTATGTAATTGCTACGTAGACTGGTGCTCAACCCCAGTGGAGATGATATCAAACAAACAAGTTTCAGCCATAACTTCATAAAAACATGCTTAAGGTAGACTCGAAGACTTCTTAAAGACAAACTATACAGATTTACGCGATGTGAACCCACATACAAATCATCCGCTACCAGGCAAAAAACAAAAGATAAAGGTTTGTCAAAGGTCTCCACCATACAAGAATAACCAGTGCAAAAGTAAATTTAGAGGTAACGTAATCTAGATCCCTCTTCATCTTTCTAGAACTCCTCCATTTCTTGATCATATTTCTTAAGAATATATCCTTTTTTGCTTTTAATTAAATATTCCAACTCTATTATAATTTCACCAATACTGAAATCACTGTGCAGAGGAACATATATGGTGGGTGGTGGTGGTCCAAAACCAGTAAACAAATTAATTCTACTTTTGCACTTATCAAGTAGAAGGACCACAAAGTAGGGTTCAAGTTACAATTAATTTAAAAATACTTATGATCCACAAGTCCGACCTGAAAAAATTAAGTTCCTGCATCAAAGCTTTTGAGTATAACTAGAAGTGTAAAACGGAACGAGATCCTTATATCCTCAGGTTCAACTGAGGATCTATTTCGAATAGTGTGTTTCTTCAATAAATGTAATTTTATAGGATATAATTATTGAAGTAAACTTGATAGCTTTCAGGATGTTTTTGGATTTGTGTAACATTAATGCTATCCATTCATGAAGTTTAAAAGGCAATCTCTTGATCTTTTGTCTTATGGTAGTCTGCTTCAATCGTCTTACGAAAATTTCATTATTGGGTTAATCATACACTTCATATGTTTCTAGCGATTCATGCGGCGTCATCAATTAATTCAAATCTTGGATAAGAATCTACAACGAATTAGGACATTAAGAAAAAAAATATCCTCTTTAAATTCCGCCTTCCAACTTTTTTTTGGGATTCCATCACTCAACACTCTTTGCTTTAGTGGGCATCCAATCGATATAATTTAAAAATTCTAGGTCTTCGGATTTTGTTTGTTTAATCAATTTTCAAGTCATTGCTTAGTACAACCGAGATGTCCATTTCCAATCCTAGTAGGGAGATGGAAAAGTACCTCCTCCCGTCCCATCCCCGTATGGGGCGGGAATTTCCGATTCGTCGTGAAATCCGAATGGGGCAAGGGCCAAGGAACATGTTCTCTCTTCGATTATATATATATATTAAATTCAAATCGTAATTGAATAAAAAATAAATAAGTAAATGGGGGAAATACAAGAAACAGGAATATTTTAATCCTGGCCTGATTTCGTCTTGCTTGGTTGATATTCCTAAATCATAGTCTTGGCACTTGTTTGAGCTAGCCCCATTATGAGAGAAAAATGTATTTTTGAATAGTGATTTTTTGAGAACGTGTGATTAAAAATTAAGAAAAAGTTTTCGATTTACGTGTAATATTATTTTATTGAAAAATGTGTGATTGAAAGTAAATTTTGAAAAAATGAATTTTAAAAATAATGGAACTCAAACAACGCCTTGGTTGAGGATTTTGTATGAACCAAGAATTCTATCTAAATTAAAATTTTATTTAAGGTTAATGTTAGGGGTGGACAAAATGACTAAACCAAACCAAACCAAATCAAATCGAGCGATTCGGTTCTATAAAAAAATTAATTGTTTTGATTCTTAGAGCTAAGAACCATTTGATTTTAATTTTGATTTTGGTTTAGTTTTAGTTCTAAAACTAACAACCAAACTCAATATCTTACATTTTATTTTAATATATATATATATACACAAATTAGTGAATCACAATTCATACAAAAAATTCAAAACTCAATTGAAAATTAGGACCAAAAGGTCATGTATCTTCGGTTTCTCATTTCTCAATGTGAAGATTGGAGACCCAATTCATTTTGGAGACACATGCCCTAATTCATTTCTCATTTTCCTCTCTGTTTCAATTTATATACCGACTCTTACATGGAGACCAACAACTACCATGCCATCTATCGTCCCCTCAGCTACCACCGTCACATGAATTTCTGAAAATGAAGCATTAACCTTCAATTCTTCTTCCTCAAATATTTTTTTTTCTTTTTTTTTTCTCAGTCAGTAATGAAACTAGAACCAAATCAAGCCAAGCCAAGCCAAACCAGAATTGAATGGTTTGGTTCCTGTTTGATTCCATTATCAAAAAAATTATTGGTTTATGGTTCGGTTCGATTATCTTGGAACAAAAACCAAATCGAATCATGTCCACCCCTAATTAATGTCGAATAACTTGAATTGAAAAAAGATTAGACGTGATGATATTGAACAATTTTTTTCTTAATTTAGTAAGCTAAATATATCGTGATATAATAGTGGATTAATTATTTCATTCCTCAAGAGATTTGGGAAACTCTTCGAGCTGAAAAGGATTTTAGAGAACCTTAAAAGAAAATTGAAAATTCTACTTTTTGTTCCCTTTGTCTAAGGCAACCTTCCAACTATATTCGAGATTCTATCACCTACATTCTCCACTCTAGGAGGCATCTTATGTCATGTAAACTTTAAAATCCTAGGCTTTGGTCCTTT
>CAIGRT010069242.1:0-16297 GCA_903798405.1 Fraxinus platypoda | reverse complement strand
CACAAAAACAAAACTGAATTAAAAAAAAAAAAAAAAGAAGAGATCATCAACAAGTAAGAGTTACATATACGTAATTTCTATCTTACCCACGTTCGAATAGTTTCATTATTTGTTTCTAATTTTAATATTAGAAGTAGAAACATGTTTGGTCGTTTTTTGGAAATTTCTTGAAGAAAAAGATATCCAAAAAAACAGTCATCCTAATCAACTAAGGTAAGTAGACTCTAATTTGACTTGGAGTCGGTTTCGTCCAATCCCCTCCTCTCTCCTTATATATATATATATATATACGTACACCACTCTCATCTCCATCTCTCTGAATAAACTTTAGTCGGGTACTCAGAATTTTAAGTTTTAATCCTTGAATTTTTGAAGTTTAAAACCATGGCGGACGCAACCTCTTCCGACTCGTACGTTTTTTCATACCTTGTATTCATATGTTGCTGTTTGATATTTATGGACCTTAATTTTGATTTCATAAGCTTCAAAAAGTTATTTTTTTGCTGCTTTTAAATTTTAGAATTACTTTTTATACACACTTACTTTTCTAAAAATTAAATCTTTGTTACTTACTTTTATTAGAATTTTAAGCACCTCTCGCTCTGCGTTTTCGTCCCTAAAGAAACTGATTTGTAGTTTTGTTTTGTGATTGTTTT
This sequence comes from Fraxinus platypoda, assembly GCA_903798405.1. Classification (NCBI taxonomy): domain Eukaryota; kingdom Viridiplantae; phylum Streptophyta; class Magnoliopsida; order Lamiales; family Oleaceae; genus Fraxinus; species Fraxinus platypoda. The sequence continues at coordinate 15,641 of CAIGRT010069242.1, read as the reverse complement.
TATAAAAAAATGTTCTTTTTTGGTCAACTTTCTGTATTTGTCTGGTAATTGAAATTCATGTTACTCTTTATGTAATTTACTTGTTTATATTTATGTGTTCAACTTTTGTTCATCTTAATGTCAAGAATCTTATGTTAAATTTTGTTTATTAAAATCTAGGAAAACGAAAGACTATTCTTTGGCAATTTTGGAGCGGAAAAAGGCCCCTAATCGGCTTGTTGTAGACGAGGCCGTTAATGATGACAATTCAGCGGTCTCGATGAATCCTGCTAACATGGAAGCACTTAGTCTCTTTCGAGGAGACACTATTTTGATCAAGGTATTTTAAACAAAATTGGCTTTGCTTTTTATTTTGTGGAGTTTACTAAATCTGCATCTGGTACAGGGAAAGAGACGGAAGGACACAGTTTGTATACTTCTTGCTGATGAGCAATGTGAAGAATCAAAAATAAAAATGAACAGAGTCGTTCGAGCTAACCTTAGGGTGCGTCTTGGAGATGTAGTATCAATACACCAGTGCCCTGATGTCAAGTATGGAAAAAGTGTGCATATCCTTCCCTTTGACGACTCAGTTGAGGGTCTCACAGGCAACCTTTTTGACGTCTACTTGAAGCGTAAGTCCACCGTTAACATTTTTAGTTAAATTTACTGGTGATCGCTATTTTAGCAAGATTCATGTCGCTCATTAAATTTCATTTTGTTTCGAGGTGGTCATTGAACTTGGATTTTGTTATGATTTGGTCACTCGATCCATTATCTTTAATTTGACCAACGAAAAGTGGTTATTGTCAACTAAGCTCCCAACTAGGCTGTCACGATAACCAAGTTGACGGACATAGATGGAAATGATTAATCTTTAATGAACATTTAAGCTTATTGACCACTTAGACCATAATGAAATTTAGTGATCATTATCAAGTTCCGCTAAAAGTTTGTTAACTAAAACTGTTCTAAAAGCTTTTTGGTGTTTGCATTGGGAGTATCTTCTCATTGTTTTTAATATATTTCATCACATTTTTCTCACATGCCAGCATACTTCATGGATGCTTATCGTCCTGCGAGGAAGGGTGATCTTTTTCAAGTTAGAGGTGGCATGCGAAGTGTTGAATTTAAAGTAGTTGAAACCGATCCTGGTGAGTACTGCATTGTTGCACCGGATACTGAGATATTTTGTGATGGAGAACCAATAAGACGTGAAGAAGAGGAAAAATTGAATGAAGTTGGGTATGACGACGTTGGTGGTGTACGAAAGCAAATGGCTCAGATTCGTGAGCTAGTCGAGCTTCCTCTGAGGCACCCACAGCTCTTTAAGGCTATCGGTGTGAAACCACCGAAAGGCATTTTGCTGTATGGGCCTCCTGGATCAGGGAAAACCCTGATTGCACGAGCTGTCGCTAATGAAACTGGTGCATTTTTCTTCTTGATCAATGGGCCTGAAATAATGTCGAAAATGGCTGGAGAGAGTGAAAGTAACTTGAGGAAGGCATTCGAGGAAGCCGAGAAGAATGCACCATCGATCATATTCATCGACGAGTTAGATTCTATTGCTCCAAAGAGGGAAAAAACGCATGGCGAAGTGGAGAGGCGTATAGTTTCCCAGCTTCTTACTTTAATGGATGGCTTAAAATCTCGGGCTCATGTCATTGTAATGGGTGCCACCAACAGGCCAAATAGCATTGATCCTGCTCTCCGTAGATTTGGGAGATTTGATCGAGAGATTGACATTGGTGTGCCAGATGAAGTTGGGAGATTGGAAGTTGTTCGAATTCATACCAAAAATATGAAACTTGCTGAAGATGTGAGTTTTTTTTTTTATATACTCTGTTTATATCTTATCTCAACTCCACGGCTATAAATAATTTTTCAGGTTGACCTTGAAAGAGTTGCAAAGGATACCCACGGTTATGTTGGTTCCGATCTTGCTGCTCTTTGCACTGAAGCTGCTCTTCAGTGCATTAGAGAGAAAATGGACGTAATTGACTTGGAAGATGAGACAATTGATGCTGAAGTGTTAAATTCAATGGCCGTGACAAATGAACACTTCCAAACTGCATTGGGTGCCTCAAACCCATCGGCATTACGTGAAACTGTATGTTCATTGAATTTTCTTAGACTTATTTGTATTAGAAGTCCCTTAAAGCCTGAGAGTTCTTTGTTTTTACAATAGCAAGATGGAATACTTTCTTATCATCATCTTCTTCTTCTTGAATAATTTCATTTTCATGCTAAGTAAAATTTATAAGCATTGATTCTATTGGATGGCAGGTTGTGGAGGTTCCTAATGTGTCCTGGGTTGACATTGGTGGGTTGGAAAATGTGAAACGCGAACTTCAAGAGGTATGGAAAATTTTGGTTCATTTTGTCCAAATCAGTTCAAGACTTGAAAGTTTCTTCCATGAGATATTTCACATATTAAATTTTTGAATCTTGTGTAGTGGCAGTTTAATTATTTCATTTTTAGTTCTCAAGAGTTTCTTTTAATATTTATTCGTCACTTTCCTCTCAAGCTTGTACGTGGTTTGTAGTTTGATTTTGCTCATAATTAATTCTGATTGAATTAAAAAAACTGGCTTGTCACAGACTGTCCAGTATCCAGTGGAGCATCCAGAGAAATTCGAGAAGTTTGGCATGTCACCCTCTAAAGGGGTTCTCTTCTATGGACCTCCTGGTTGTGGCAAAACCTTGCTTGCCAAAGCCATTGCTAACGAGTGTCAAGCCAATTTCATTAGTGTTAAGGGACCCGAGTTACTGACTATGTGGTTTGGAGAAAGTGAGGCAAATGTTCGTGAAATATTTGACAAGGCAAGGCAATCTGCACCTTGCGTGCTTTTCTTTGATGAACTCGATTCAATTGCCACTCAGGTATATTTTAAAGACTGTCTGAACTCTGTGAAATGCACTGAGTTATGTTTTCTCTATAGCAAAAATCCATGTTGGTCAATGAACTTCATTTCGCTTCAAGTTGCTAACTGTGAGATGGCAGCCTACTTATCTGCCAACTAGGCTGGTAGCTAGAATGCCATGTCAGCTTCTGTTAGCCAAACCAATGGACGTAGACGGTATATGAACGAATTGTAACAAATATTTAAGTTTAATTCGTCGACCAGCTTGGAACAAGATGAAGTTTTCTTTTAATCCCACTATATTATGTCCATGGAGTTGTCAGTTCAATCCTTATGTTCTGTTTCCCTTTGTCCCCTTTTCCAGCGAGGTAGATCAGTAGGAGATGGTGGTGGTGCTGCAGATAGAGTTCTTAATCAACTATTAACAGAGATGGATGGAATGACTGCAAAGAAAACTGTTTTTATCATAGGAGCAACAAACAGGCCGGATATCATCGATCCAGCCTTACTCCGGCCAGGACGTCTGGATCAGTTGATTTATATCCCACTTCCAGACGATGTGTCCCGTCTTCAGATATTCAAAACGTGTTTACGGAAGTCCCCATTATCAAAGGATGTTGATCTAGCTGCCCTTGCTAGTTACACTCGTGGGTTTAGTGGTGCTGACGTAACGGAAATTTGTCAGCGTGCATGCAAGTATGCAATTCGAGAAAATATTGAAAAGGTAACTATTTTTTCATCATGGCATCTGTTTACATTCTGGCCTGTAATTGCAATGGTAGTATCAAAGTATGGCATGAAGCACCCTCAGTTTTTTTTTTTTTAATTTAAAAACATCATTGAAGACTAGGCGGGTTTTTTGGCCTGTATTGATTCAATTTTTGTTTGCTTAATAATTCAATAACACGGAAGATAGACAAGAATACTGAAGTGAAATGACATCAGATTGTCCTACTTATGTTCACAGTTAAGCATCATGAAGTACTTTGTCCTTAAAAATCTCCTTAGTTGTGTCTGTTTCTCCCCTTGCTCCCACTCGTTTTCCCAAAAATCCATATTTTTTGTCGACTGGAGTTGGGGCTTGATTCTTGTCAGTATATGTAGGTTCTTTGCACTGTGGTCACCATAAATACCAACAAGATCTGCTATGGTAATTGTTCGACTGTTGGAGCCTAGTCTGAGTGTTTACTTATCCTTTCGACTGCCTTGCTAACCTCTGTGTTGGCTATAATGTGTGTAGTCATAAGGTCACCACAATAATCTTACTAATATTATATAAATGATTTTGGGAGGAGTTTGATAATATAATGAAAAATTATACATCGATTGGATGTAGTTTTCACTTGGGTGACTACTATAAATATGTGCGTGTTTTTGCCTCTTTCTGATGTCGTTTTTAATCCCCTAATTTGGATAAGCCTAGTTCCTTAAGAGTAATTGGGAAATAGTCTGATTGCTGCTCTTCTTGATTTATTTATTTATTTGATACATTGCTATGACAGGATATCGAGAGGGAAAGGAAGATGATGGGGAACCCCGAAGCAATGGAAGAAGACAATTTTGATGATGTCTCCGAGATCAAGCCGACACACTTCGAGGAGTCGATGAAATATGCTCGAAGAAGCGTGAGTGATGCTGACATTAGGAAGTACCAGCTCTTTTCCCAGACGCTACAACAATCTCGCGGATTTGGATCTGAGTTCCGGTTTGCAGATCACGCTGAGAATGCACCTGCTGCTGGAGCTTCAGACCCGTTTTCTTCTGCCACTGCAGCTGGGGACGACGATGATTTGTATAGTTGAAGACTGTAATATGATAAAAATAAATAAATAAATGAGTTTTCGTTTTTAATAATGTAGTGTGGTGTAATCTATCTTGCGAACTCCAGAAGTTCTTACTTAAATATGTATATCCTGAGTATTTTGGTAAATGGTATATGAACTACTATGACAGTCTTTTACAAAGTTCGTCTTGATTTAAGTCTCACTTCTACTCATTTATAGAAGTTTTCTGTGTAACGTTTTCGAATAAAAGTAAACTGAATTCAAGAATTGTAAATTGTTCTCTTCTCTAACCGTGCAAGGCCCACCAACTTGGACAAGTTTGGGCAATATTTCCATACACATTAAAAGTCGATGGTTAACCATTTTTGCATGCAGAAAAGACCCAAAAAAGTAGACAAAATTCAGGGCTTATGTAAAGAGACTTCCAATTTCTGAATTTCAGTGAACTTTTTTGTAAAGCTGGTGCAATAAAGAATTCAGCTTTCCTCGTTTCCTTCCCACTTGCAAACAAATCTCGAAAATTTCTCAACAAATTGATCTTTAGTTTTTCGTTATAGCTGCACGATCAATCTTAATTCAAGTCGAACCACATTTTTGAGCCATTATAAACTTGACCAACAAGCACTAAAACACGAATCACGTAAAACGATACGAAATGACTCGAGTATGAAACAAAATTTTATGGTAAGAGGAGGCACGTGGGAATCAATTCATCCTTTGAATTTGAGTGGGATAATGTCATTGTAATCCAAGTTGGGAATCTTTTGCACATACTTTGTTGTCTCTTTGCAAATATTATAGCATCAAAAAGCAGTAGATCCAGATCATAGGCATGTGGGCTTCCATTTACACTTAAAAAGGACTAAACGTGTGTCCCTCACGTGAGGCCAAACCAAAATTTTGTTTCATAACAGTATTGTACCATCTGCACTATGCAATAACGGACCTTCATGTCTTGCCCTAAAACACAGTGCATGTACTGGCTGAAGTCTTTTGGACCAATCGTGCGTAAAAATGGGCCCAGAAAATTTTATCGGATATCACCCAACTTGCTATCTCTTGATTTTAGGAACCGTATGATGTTTGCTAAAAGTTGATGAAAATTAGTTGGTCCAATAAAATATGTGGTTAAAAATTAAGTTCGACATGCAATACTACACCCATCCATGTAGTGATTAGATTTTAAACAACAAAAAATCTTACATGACCAAATAAATAAGTTAAAATCTTTTTTTATAGGTACTAGTTTGTATGCATCTTTGTTATGTGGTGGGGGTCCTCCACCTTTACATGAAATGCAAGAAGCTTCTTCTCGTCCTTGCATCATTATGAAACAAGAAATGTGATATACAATGGGGTGAGGGAGAGGTTGATTTGTTCAATCAATCATTCGGTCATTCCCATCCCCTCCCCCACAATCGATCGGAATTGAATTTATAGGTGGATTAAAATTTATAATTAGCTTTAACATTTCTATCAAGTAAAAAATAAATAAATTGAATCGATATAATGATGAAGTTGAAGAAAAGAAAAAAGGGGAAGAACTTGAGACTTGGCTAGAGTCCAAATTTCTTTTATTATGGTCCGCCCCCACGTTGACACACAACCACATGTAAACTTCTCCCTCTACCTCAAATAGAGAGAGAAATCATCTTCGAAATCGTTAACAATTTTGAGAAGAGAGAACGAGGGTACAAATGCCCCATCAAGACATCATCTTGGGGTCCCCTTTCATATGAAATGATAGAAAAGAAATTGTGCACAATAAAAGGTTGATTATCCATCATTCATGCACGCTGGACATGCACATGGACTAGTCTTTTCAAATGGAAGTTTTTGTACTGACTTGCAATATGGGGTGAATTGTTAGAGGCACATTTATTTCAGCTACAAAGCATTAATTGTGAATTGAATTTTTTGGAAATATTTTCTTCTTCGAATAAGATCGACTTAAGAAAGAATCTTGTTCATGTTAGATTATGTTAGAAGGTTCACATCATGTATTAAATCACTTTTTATTCATTCGAGTAAAAGAAAAGCATAAAGACTTATTATATATATTTTTTTTTAGTTCAGCCGACGTGGTTAAGAAAACAATTGAGTTTCATACAAGAACTAATGCTAGCATATGTTGAACAAATGCTTAGGCAATAGAAGAGTTGGATTGTTGTAATTAAAACACAACCTCATCTAATTTTGTTAGGTTGCTATGTACTCAGCTTAACCTAAACACTTACAAGTACTTTTTACAATGCTGTTCTGCTCCTAAAGAATAATGTTACAGTGCACACATTATTGATGTCTTGTATTGTAACTTGCTGAGGAAGAGGAGTAAGTGAGCGAGTAATTAGACGACCCTTGAATAAGCAACTGAGCTGGGGTCACAGATGTGGATGAATTCGACGAAACTTCAGAGATTTTTGATGATTTGCTGGCTGTTTTGTGGGATTCACTTGCTGTTGTGTGCTCATGCTGGATTTCCTTCAATAAAGCCACGACGTCTTTCATTGTAGGGCGATCCTCTACCCGATTACTGGTGCAGAGTATAGCTATTCCAAGGCCTTGGAGCATTTCTTGAATTTGTGTGTCTGGATTGCCTTGAAGCTTTTGGTCAATGATATCGACAGGGTTCTTTTTGCTCTTTAGGTGATCTCGAACCCATTGAATCACATGTTGTCCATCAGGGAATGATGGATCAACTGGTTTCTTCCCGGTTATGATTTCTAGCAGCACGACTCCATAACTATAGACATCGCTCTTCTCAGTAATTTTTAGCATGCAAGCATATTCTACAACCAAAAGAATCAAATCTTAGTCATTTCATGCCAAATGTAAAAATGGATTTAGACAAGAAACAGAAGTTGTATAGTTAATGAAAACTTACCGGGAGCGAAGTAGCCATATGATCCAGCAAATTGAGGGTTCGGTGAAAATGAAGTATTTTCTTCCTCGACAAGCATGGCAAGCCCAAAATCAGCTAAATATGGTTCATACTGATCCCCTAAGAGTATGTTGTGCGCCTTGACATCTCGGTGGAGGATCGGGGGCACACAGTCATGGTGTAAGTAGGCCAAGCCCTCTGCCACTCCTAAAGCGATCTTGAAACGAGTTTCCCACTCGACTACGCTTCCGCATCCCTCATGCAACAATGAACCTAATGTACCATTAGGCATGTAGTCATAGAACAATAGCTTAGTCTTCCGGTTAGCTGCCCAACCCAATAGTCTAACAATGTTCCTGTGTCTAATGCGTGCCAACGTCGTAATCTCCGACGAAAATGACGGCGCAGAGCACGTTTCCGATGTTCGGAATCTTTTGACAGCTATAACTAATCCCGATGAAATGTTTGCTCGATAAACTATGCCTGATCTCCCGCAACCAATCACATTGACGGCTGTCAAGCACTTGGTTACATCAACAATTGACAAGTCGAGCTTTTGGTACACCGTGACTTCCCATGGTGGACCCAACTCCACATCGCCGTCGCTGTCCAAATCATAATTGTGGGCCCCACATACCTGCATTTTGCCTCCGACGCTAATGTAGAGTGCAGCAAATAGTAGGACACATGCAGTAGAGAGCAACACCACCATTGCCACTCTCGCTGCCTTGCCGTGCTTAGCCGCTCCACCCTTGTCCGCAGAGCACTCATTACCGGAAAAGCACAGGTCGGGATTGCCAGCTAGGACGCTAAGTGGCAGCTTGGAGAAGAATGACGTGTCGGGCACATGTCCCGATAACTGATTATGTGACACATTCAACACCACAAGATTTTGAAGTTCGGTCAGATAATGTAGGTCCCCAGATAGCTGGTTGTAAGAAAGGTCCAAAACTCCAAGCTTATCCAATGCGGTAAACTCCGACGGGATCTCACCGGAAAGTTTATTCCAGCTTAAATTTAGAGCAATTTCCAAGGCCGGAATCTTCCCCAAACTCGCCGGAATCTGTCCCTCAAGCCTGTTGCCACTTAAATCAAGTAACTGAAGCCGGGAACACGAACCGAGTTGGCTCGGGATTGAACCAGATAGCCTGTTCTTCCCGAGAATAAGTTTTGTCAATGAACTCAATGAGCCAAGACTCGGATTCAGCGTACCTTCAATGAAATTTTCAGATACATCAAGGAACTGGAGAGTGACAAGCTGGTTCAGGTTCCCCGGCAACTGTCCAGAGAGAGAATTTGAATGCAGATCAAGAAACGTCAGATTTTGGCATCCAGCGATCTCCATTGGTATAATTCCGGTTAACCGGTTTGAACCCAGATCCAAGAAATTTATATTCTTCAACCTCCCGATTTCCGGCGGAACTGGCCCTGTAAGCATATTATTACAGGCCCGGAATCGTATCAAGGACGAGCAGTTCCCGATTTCCGGCGGTATGGTTCCAGAAAGATTGTTGGATAATAATAAAAGCTTGTTCAGTTTCTGCAATTCAAAAATACCTTTTGGAATTGGACCTGTCAATGTATTCTGTGACATATCAATCGCCTCCAATTTATGACACGCAGATAAAGATGGCGGAATATTTCCCTCTAACCGATTTTGCCATAAGAATAACAGCGTAAGATTTGGCAGATTCCCAAATTCTGATGGAATAGTACCTGTGATTTGATTGTTGTCGAGTTCGATGTGAGTGAGGGCCGTGCAATTCCCAAGTAGTGCGGGAATTTTGCCAGATACTTGGTTTACACTCAACTGCAGCTCTTGCAATAAGGCCAGGTTCCCAAAACTTTCCGGGATGCTGCCAGTTAACGAATTCATGGAAATATCAATTACGAGTAGTTGATGGCAGTTTCCAAGCTCGGGAGGAATGGTGCCCACCAAATTATTTTGCCAGAGAAGGAGGTTTTGTAGATTACGAAGGTTGCCAAGATTTGTCGGGATTGAGCCGGAGAGGGAGTTTTCATAGAGGTAGATGTTTTCCAGGGAGGTGCAGGCTCCTAATTCAGGTGGCATTTGGCCGGAGAGAAGAGTTGTGTAGACAGCAATAGTCTCGAGTTTTTCCAGGAGGCCGAGGGACGGAGGGAGGAACCCTGAAATGCTGGTTTCTGCCAGGCCTAACATGATCAAATTGGTACAATTGCCAATTTCTTGTGGGATTGAGCCTGCCAGGTTTTTGTTGCCTCCAGCTCTAATAACTTCAAGCCTTTTCAGGCTTCCAATGCTGTCTGGAATCAGTCCACTGAGTTGATTATCGTAGATAATCAATGACATAAGGGACGTTAAATTCCCAATTGCAGCTGGAATGGATCCTTCAAGTCGATTCGTGTCCAAAACAAGTTGTTCAAGTTTAGGCAAGTGACAAATCTGACCTGGAATTTCACCTGTCAATGCATTGTCACTCAAATCCAAGTACACCAATTCTTGAAGAGTTCCAATCTCCTTCGGGATTGATCCCGACAGGTTTGTCCCGGACAAGACTAGCTTCTTCAACGACGCCAGTGAACTGAAATTACTCGGTACATTTCCAAGTAAGTCCATATACTTCAAATTCAGCTCCACAACTTCTTTATTCAAGTTGCAAGTCAACCCGAACCATTCACAAGAGGTATCATCCGTAGGATCCCAATTGCTTAACGCCTCGAGGGATCCATTCAACGATCTCTTCCACGCGAGAAGCGCTTCTCCCTGTGGATTCAAACCCGAAACAGGAGGTGATAAAACGAAAAAAGAGAAAGCCAAGAAAAGGGTCCATGGATTAACAGGCATTAGACCTATGCTACAAACTCCAATGTCTGCAAACACGGATAATAGGAAGAAGATTTGAGCCTAGGGAGAAACAAATGGGAGAAATACAAAATCATGTCTTGTGGGCTATGGATTAAGCTAGGGTTTATATAATAAGTTTAAAGAAACCAGAATCTCCGGATCCAAGAACAGCTAAGCCATTATTTTTTTTTGCAGAGAGAGATGGAATTTTAGATGGCTAATTTTTTGTAGACAGAGAAATGGCTGTTTTTGTATTAAAATGAGAAAGGTATAGACAAGTGAATGACTGGTGAGAAGGCACTGGAAATTTTTTAGTATCAACTTTTATCACTTTGCATGTGACCTTTACATCCGTTGAATCTTTCATTTTTATTGGGATTTATTTATAGATATAATTTTTTGAATTTTTGCTCTTCTATCATTTTCGGCACATTGCTTTCGAGGAGTATGCGCTGGGACTTGTCTTCAGTTGTGTTTTTTCTTGGGTAACTAACAAGGAGCAAATATATATATATATATTTATTTGTATTTTATATATTTATAACGTTTTGTTAATAGACGTTCGACCTATGAAAATTGTCACCGACTTAGGAAGGTGGGTTCTATTTTTCTAGTGATTAAGAAGTCATTTCAAAATTCAATTTTATATTAATTTTAATTTTTTTTTAATCGAGAAGTCATTGTTTGGATACGATTTATAAATTAGTTTATAAATAAAGTCAAAAATTAATTTCAACCACACATTCATAAATCATAATCATTCATTATTATCCACACATTTCGTTGAAAACTACTATACATCTCAGAATTCTCATTCATAAACCATTTACAAATTTTGTCGTTCTTAATCCACGGAGTGAATGGTCTTTTTCTTGGATAATACCTCCTAAAAAGATTGGTCCCTTGGTCCAAATTCCCCGATGTCTTTATTATAGAGATTTTTACTATTGGATGTACACATAATTTATAAATTTAATCAAAATCAAACATTAATTTCAATCATATATTTGTAACTATTGTTCATTATTATCGTCACATTTTGCAAGACACGCTACTATTCCTCTTTATAAATCAATTTTTAAAAAAATTGCCTGACGAAGGCTAAGTTTGAGATATTAGAGCAAAATTATTTCTCTTAGCAAAATCTATAATTTATATTATATGTTAAATTGTTTTTAGAAGACTAGAAATGAAGTTACAATTAACCAAAATACATTAATTGTTGACAGAGGAAATTCGTTGTTCAAATATTTTGAAGTTAAAAAAATTAAAAAAATTTTAAAAAATGAATACTAATTTTTATGTGCTATAAAAAAGGAAGAAAATATAAAAAATCAATTTCTTCATCACTTGAGAAACAACTGCATGCTAACTATTTAAACGTTTCAATATAATTCTAAGGTACCAAAGCTATTTTAAGCTTCCGTTTATCAATAAAGATATAAATTAAAAATAATAAAATGAAGATACATTAATATAAGGGTTTTTAAAGAGCCTTTATTAGTAACCACGTCGAACTTAAGCACCTCGAAACTTAATTTACCATGACAAGAACAACTGAACATCATTCAAGTGATCAATTTACCGTGAAGGTTTAGAGGTTGTTCTCTTTGTGTTTCAATTTTGTGTTTTGAGATTTGAATTCATTTTGAATTTTGTGTTTTGAGTGTTCATTTTGAGATTGTTGAAAATGTGTTCTTTTTAGTATTTTAAAAAAATTGTTTTGAAAACACTCAAAACGCGTTTTGAAAATTTTGACTTGATTATAACTGAAAACACACAAAACGACAAATTTGTCGTTTTGAGTTTTCTTTGTAAATTTTAAACTTGTTTTCAAAAACGCATTTTCGAAAATGGGAAAGAGAAAGCGTTTTCATTGTTTTGGAAAATCGAAAACAGAAAACGACTTGAAAATGGTAAAGAAAACAAGCTCTTATTCTTTTCGAGGATTATCGTACAAAATAATTAAAAAGATTTGTTATTTGTACACCCCCTCACAATAGAGAGGGGCCCACAACCAATAAAAAAATCATGGACCCCCCTATTGTGGAGGGCTGTACACCGGGGTGTTTACACCCAGTCTACAAATAGCAAAACGATATTCTGGTGTACGAATAACAAAATTCTAATTAAAATTACTGATCACAATTCAATTCGAGAAAAATATAAGTTTGGATCTAGATCTAAATCAGCAGACCACAGAATAAATACATCTTATTCTTGATCCATAGCTAGACAGATCTATGACACCATTAGAAATCATATTTTGGTACATAAATACGTCAAGATTTGCAGTGGAAAAACCTGCACAAAATTTTATTATTTCTGAGAAAATGGAGTGCTAATTTGACTTATAATTAACCCATAAAATAAGAACTTCATTATAATATAATAAGACTTAGGTTTTTCTCTTGGCCCATTGCTAGAGATTAAAATCAGATTTTCAGTAGATTTTGATAGAAATTGATGAAATATATCGTTGAAAAGTTATGAGATCCATAAAATATGTGATTCAAATTAATTGTTAATTTTGACTTAGATTAAAATCTATATTTTAATTTTTATCAAACAATGGCTTAATAAATAAAACAAGGGCTAACCTTTTTATTTGTTTGATCCACATGTTGCTTGTGTTGTGACTTCGGTATGGAATTGATATTATTTTACTTCAATTGTCTTACGAGGATGTTGATTAGGGATCCAAAGCACGAGACTAGGGGATGCACATGAGAGAGAATATTTTTATTTAACGTTATTATATTACGTGTTTGTATATCAATACGGTATAATCCACTTTATGAAACAAGTCATATTTCTTTATAGCAGGCTATCGTATGAACTTTCGACGTATAACTTTAATGTATTTGCTAACCTCGAGCATTTTTTACAGGTAATTATATATTAAAGGCAATGACGATAAGTATTTTTTCACTATGACAAAGTTATCTCACGATGATATGTTTTTGGAATGGATTTCATGTCATGTACCATTCTGAATAGGGCTTTTATAAATACTCAAGGAAGACGATTTTAATGAGGATCCTAAAAGTAGCGAAGTTTTATTTTTTAACCAATCATATCGTAAGAGAAGTTTCGAGTAATCTTTATCTCAATAGCATAAAGAATGAGACAAACACAACATTGTTAGTTACCATCATTGTAGCAATGTGACTTTTATTAATAACCGAGTTTTTATCATTCAAATACACATGAGTTTTCTTGATATTAAGAAAAAGTAATTGCCTATCTAATCAACAACATGCTCGTGTCAAGAATAGTAAAAACAATGGCTTTTTAGAACTTTAATTAATGCTAATGTCTATCTAGTTTTGTGATTTATATTCGTACCATCACATCTAAATATCAGCGTGTTTAAAATAACTTTAAGGGTGCGTTTGATTGTGAGCATGAAATTTGTATTAAAAAAATAAATTCTAGGCAATAAATTATTAATTAAATGAGTTTGATTGATTTAGTTTTTAATTTAGAAAATATTATACTGGCCCATTTTTTATTGGTCTGTAGATGAGAGAGTAGGGATAGTCAGAGAGAGAAAATGGTGTGTATTACCTGGAAAATAAAAATCACATCTCCCTAAATAAAATATTTTCCTTGAAAACAAAGAAAATATGATCACGTAACCAAAAGTAGAAAAATATTTTTTATGGAAAAAATTATCAGTCAAACAGAACAAAAGTAAAAAATTATGTGAAAAAAACACATTTTTCTATGAAAAATATTGGCAATCGAACGCATCCCAATAAATACTTTTTTTGCCAACATCATGCTCTAGTTTAAACCCTACTACTACTTCTCCTCGCAAGACACCGCGATAGATTTTGAAAATCTAGATAATTATTGAAATATGACTTAATCATCAGAATGAAATATAAAGTCCAAATCCTATACTAATCACTTCTCTTGTCTAGAGACCCATCATGTGTTGGATGGAGCAACCCGCCAAACTAAAATCTAGGGGTTTATGATCCTTCTATAATCTTATGATGATTGCTTTCCTATTATTTCAACTTCTTCTTCACTAAATTGACAATGAATTCAAAAGATTAGCTTAAGCCCCTATTTGGCTAAAAATCGGCTTAATTTTGATNGTTGGATGGAGCAACCCGCCAAACTAAAATCTAGGGGTTTATGATCCTTCTATAATCTTATGATGATTGCTTTCCTATTATTTCAACTTCTTCTTCACTAAATTGACAATGAATTCAAAAGATTAGCTTAAGCCCCTATTTGGCTAAAAATCGGCTTAATTTTGATTAAAAAATGATGAAATATGTATTTGAAAAGTTGATAAAAATTGTAAATTACATAAAATGTATGGTTGAAAATGAATTTGAAAAAAAAAAATGAATTTTAGAAAATAGGGATCAAACAAAGACTAATATTCTTTCAAGATTTAAATGAGGATAAGAACCAAAAAAATATTGAGTATTTATGAAAACCATGCGTATATCAGAATTTTGTGCACAAAGTAAATCTGGTTCGCACTTGAAGGGATGTAATGAAGGGAAATTTAAGGGTATGTTTGATTGCAAGAGTGATATTTGGGTAGAAAGAAAATAAATTCTAGGGAATTGAATTGCATAGAATTGTCAATTAATTGTGTTTGATTAGTATAATTTTTCACGTGGAAAATATTGAAATTTTGGGTCTTTTGGTGTTCGTTTGGCTTTGTTTTAAATGAAAATTGTCCATTAAAGGGATATAATTTGTTTCCATTGCCCAAAAAAAAGAAGTAGCCGTGGGATTTGGTTTTCCTCAAAACCATGGAATTGGAACCGTATGAGGCAAAAGATGGAAAAGGAATTGTCAAGAAAATTTTCACAATCAAACATGACTTTTGGTGGAATATGGAATTTCATTTTCAAGTTCCATGGAAAATAAACTCTATCAAACATGGCCTAAATGAATATATATAATTGTCGTATATTAGTTTAAATTTTTAAAAAAGATGGTTAACAAAGATATTATTGTCTTAATTTTATTTTTCTAATATTTATATACGTGAAAAAAATAAGTAATGTTACTTTTTATGGTTTCAAGGTCGGGATTCATCCTCTCATTCTGTCATTCATCTATTAATTAACACAAAAATATAATTAAGTAATCAAAAGCAGTATATTTTAATTACCAACTTTTCAATTTTGAATATTATCACATTTTCTTTTGAACAAACCACTCCGAAGCAGGGGGGGGGGGTCCTGGGGGGACCTGGACCCCCCAATTTTTTGAGATTTTTTTTTTTTTTTTAAAATTTTATTTTTTGGGCTAAAAAAATTTTTTTTTTTTAT
>CAIGRT010069237.1:0-25248 GCA_903798405.1 Fraxinus platypoda | reverse complement strand
GGGGTAATTATATTATATTAGAATTAAATATTTAATAATTCATTATTTCATAAATAAACAATTAAAAAGCCTGATTTGTGGAATTTGGAACTTGTTTTTGTATTTTTGAAATTGTGTAAAGTAAATACCTTAGAAATGTATTGTTCCCTTAAAAAAATATATAAATTGGGTCAAAAATTAAGCCCACTGGTTTTGGGCCAGAATAAAAAAAAGGGCGGGGTCAAAAAAATAGGCCACCTCCAATTTTGGGCCTGAGGCACGGGCCTCATTTGCCTCGCCTCAGGACCGGCCCTGCTAATAACCACAAACTAATTTTTATGGCACAAGGGTCGAATTAGACCACTTGTACACACGACCTAGGCAAATACTCCAACGTTTTCTAAGCATAATTATCACAAGCGAGATTTATGTCGTAAAGTATGTTCTCATAAATGAATCATCCATGATCCAACTAATGAATATATATGAAGAAAACATTTTTTTTGAATTATTATTTTATATATGAAGTCACGATTTCACATCATATTAATTGAGACATACAGACAAATACAATATTGTGTTGTCAATTTAAAACAAAATGCCACCAGATCTGAAGATGAATTTTGAAAGCCGACGCTGTACCTACCACACAATCCATAGATGAATTTTGATATTTGTACACTGGAGTTAACACTGCAATGTATAGCCCCCTCACAATAGGAGGTGCATGCCCAATAAAAAAATCGCGGACCCCCTATTATGAGGTGAATGTACACTGAGGTATCAACCCCACGTGTATACATAAAAAAAAAAAAAAAAATAAAGGGAAANGAGAGAAATCGATCCCGACGAGATAGGCTGCAACTTCTTGACCAAGGATGACAATCTTTTATCCTGAACAAATAATGACACGATTCATACGACAACTAAATTTGCAAAACATTCCCAAGCAACTGAATTGACCAAGGGGGCGATCTATCCTTCTGATCAATGAGTGATAAGGAACCCCAATAAGTAATGTTGTCGATTTTTATATCACTCAAGTGTACGGATCGTAACAAGTAATATAGTGGATCAATAAGTCTAAATATCATTCCCACGAGAACTACCGTCTAACAATTGGTTAAATTATTCATAACTTTAATTTGATCGAAAACGAATAATAATTTTGTGATTGGTGTCTAAATTACTCTAACTAAACTAAATTAATCTAACGTACACAATTTATCAAAGTTGGGTTTTCAAAGTAGAAATGTTGATACTGGGACTTACAATTTTACCTATGGATTCCCTTTAATTCGCCAATCAAGATTAATTACTATTGTAGTGTTTGATCGAATTCTTCTAAAGTATTCAATTTACCCTTCTCGAGTTTTCATTGCGTCAATTTAACTAATTCAATTTGATATCTCTATGTGAATCAACCTTAGTTAAACGAAGTATTTGTTCTAAAAATTCATCTAATGATCGCAATAATTAGTATAGGTATCTCTATACATTGCACTAAATTACCGGATTTTCTTTGTGGTCTAAATCTAAAACTCATCTCTTAATTCGTAATAGATTTACAAAATCATTGAATAATTGGCCAAAGAATTCAAAGGATTATATTCATGAATAAAATCAACATATATGCATTTTAAAAACTAGAATCTTGAATAAAAGAAATAAAGGGTCACACATAGATTACATTGTTCATCCTAACTATGAATTTAGGTACTCATAATGATGGAAGGAAAACAAAAAGTATAGAGTTCATAATAGGGTTTTGAAATCTTGATCAAGGAAATAATTTGATGAGAAATTACAAATGAATTGAGGACCATCTATTCGATCTATAGTCAAATACAATCTTAATGGATTCGATCTTTACACATTTAATCAGACACACATTTTAGTTAGATGTCCAAAGCTCAATTACTTAATTCTTTTTGAGTTTAACTTTAAGATAGTATTTTATACACAATTAATTACATGTCGGTCCACATGACAGATTAATATTTTCCCCAACAGTATTACATGTCTAATCCAACCCCGATTCCATAAGAATGATTTTGTGAATATTAGTAATTTTTAAAATTTGAAATGAACTCCTAATAAGGTAGAAATTGACAAAGTCCATACTTGAAAGATGCATTAAATTGGGAAGATTTGTGTATAATCATGTTTTAACGAGTCAAAAAAAGTAGACTTTTTAGTTTTTACTATAGAAATTAAACTCTTTTAATTCTAATTGAGTTTATATTAGAGATTTGAAGTTGATATGTTGTCAGTTTATACTTTAATTTATATTCGAAGTAAAAAGACTTAAGTGTTACGTCTTCTTCTTCAAATGTCATGTTGTAAACATTTATTTTACACAAAAAAAAAAAAAAAATAGAAACAAATAAAATTAGATCAAGCAGAAGTGAAATTGCGCATCCCTTTTTATGTTCTCTACTTTGGTATGAGACTTGATTCCGAACATTAATTTTCATGAATAATCTCATTGTATCTTGAATTCTTGTTCAGTTCTTAAATAGGTACATTTTTTTCTCTTCTTTTCAACTATATATTTTTCAATAAAATAATATCACGTAAACCCAAAATTTTTCTTATTTTTTAATCACATATTCTCCATCAATCTATTATTGCAAAATATATTTTTACAATAAAACTGGGGATCAAACATATATTATTATTATAGCTCAACAAGGGTGGAGGAAAGGAGGGGGTCAGGGCTGCCCCCAACCCCACTTATTTTTTAAAGGTAAAAATAATTTTTTTATAAAATATTTTTTCTATGGGTCAGAAATTCTGCCCTGAACTCAACTAATTAACCAAATATTCACATTAATAATTCGAACAATGAAAATATTGCTTAGATTTTTGTAGAAAACTCGAAATAGAAGGTGATAGAAGCATCTATCAATCTTTAAAAAGTCCAATGCTGTACAGTTTATTTATGTCGAGCTGCCGTAGAAATTTTACTTTGAAAAATAAACATTCCATTCACACGAGCGACCTACAAAATGAATCCTATGTGGCACCAAAACATCATTATTCTTATTTATTACTCCAAATTAGCAAATTTCGTTGTTCAAAACGTGCGGGTTTACCGTATGAGCGAAGCCTAAAAATCTAGCAAAAACTAAAGTTGTATTAAGCCCCTGTCTGACACCCATTTTGGGTAAAAAATAAATTTTTGAATAGTGATTGATGAAAGAATGTGTGGCTGAAAAGTAATGAGAATTTTTTGATTTATGTGTAGTATTATTTTATTGATAGAATGTGTGGTTGACACCCATTCTCTTTCTCATTTTTTTTTCTCTTTCTTCATTTCAACCACATATTCTCTAAATAAAATAATATTACACACAAATATAAAATTTTTCATCTCTTTTCCACCACACATTCTCCCATCAATCACTATTCCAAAAATTTTCAACCCATTAAAATGGGTGTCAAACACTCACGAAGAAAGAAAAAAAAAATGAGAATGAGAATTAAAAAAAAAAAATGGGTGTCAAACGAGGTGTAAGTTTTCTTATCTGAAGATGCTCAATTCTGAATTCTTAACTCTTAAATTTGTTGACTTGGCATAATAAATAAGTATTAAGCTACTCAGACAGGGAATAATGACAGGATTTGGTGTTCAACATGACGTGGCGATTTCTGATTAGCCTGTTTTTTGAAAAAAAAATTCATCCCCCAATGATTGAATGCCAAGTCATGTTGGTCACCTATTAATATTCCCTGTTTGTGTAGCATTGTTCAATAAATAATGTTGATTGGTGACAAGTTGACACCTAAATGGTGCCACATGGATTAATGTATTTGTTGATTGAGAATTTGAACAAGCATTGGAAACTTGAATTACTATTACTATTAAAAAAAAAATAACTCAGTGATGATTGACTTAATTACTCAAATTTTTGAATGACCAGTCATAATTAACCCATAATTGGTGTTACAAAAGAGTAATGTTATTCATTCCTATTGGGGTTCAGCACCAATTTATGTGACAATTACATGGTATTAAATGATAGATTCATTTAAGTACAAAGTCACATGACTCATTTAATTGGGTCTATCATTGCCTCATAAATTGAGACTAACCCTAGTGAGGATGAACAACATTATCTTCTACATCCAATGGATAATACTATAATTAATATTCTTTTGTCATGTCAGCAACCTACTGGGGGCAGGAGATGTAGACTAATTGGTGTTAACGTTTACCAAGAATGTCAATCCACAATGAATGCAATTTGTCAATTTCAAAATTGTTGGTAGTTCCTTTTAGTTAGATTTGCATTGCCCAACGCCTACATATGTGACTTGTAATCTTTCTCCAAACCATAATTAAAAATGATGTGAAGCAAAAATAGTTCCTCTCCACCTAATATAAAAAAGGTAGTTTATGTGTGAATTTAGCACTAAATTTCGGCACGTCGTTAAAAAGTAAGTAAATGATGTTTTGTCATTTCTACTAAGTCAACATCTTCAAAATGGAACAATGGAATGGAGATTTCTAATTTAGTAAATAAGGAAAACAATTAATCCGTAGTTAGTAATCCATTTATATATCGTGTTGAGGAAACAATAAGAACTTTTTATATTATTTTAGCAAATTGCAAAAACAATTCTTCTGTCCATTTAGGTGGAGCAGAAATGTCATGTGTAATCAACTTTGTTTAATTTGTATGAGACATTCATCATGGTAAAATACTTTTGGATATTTGATGAGGGCTTTGACATTCTGAATAAAATTTACTCCAGCATGTTGAGGAGATGACAACAAAGATATCGATGAAGAGCTTAATGAAATTTATAATGAGGTGTATGGTGATACGAAGTATGAAAAGGACTCTTAAGATACAAATTTGATCTTTTTTAACTTTTTAGCTCACAATCTTTTTGACTGGTTAATTTTCTCGATTATATTTTGTTAGCAAGAGGTTATGTCATGCCACATGCAGGGACGGAGACAACAAAATTGTGGAGGCAATTTTCAAAAAACTTTAATTGTAAGGACAAAAATTGAAAACTATAAGTATTTTTTGAAAATCTTAGTCAAAATTTGAAATCTTAAATTTATTGTTGGGCAGCTGCTCCCCACACTAAATGCGTCCCTTGCCACATGTATATAATGTTAAATACACATGATGTGATGTGATATGTTTGGATAAGAATTTCTTCGATCAATTAAAAAAAATCCAACTCTCTTTTGACACCTTGTTTGTATATAAATCATGATGTAATCTCATTATGTTCATGTAGCATTATTTTCATCCAAACGTGATTAATTCTTTGTTCATTCTTTTTAACCTATTTTGACTAACCTGTTGGATGGACACATTGAAAACCATACGACCCATCAGACGCTCAACAACTTCCTAAAGTTCGGTTGCTCATCTATCGTAAAACTAACACACTCCTCTTCGATTAATTGTAGACAAATTTTATTTGAAATAGATGGTGTAAGTTGGTCAAATGCTCTTAATTTTCTATTTCTTTGGCAACCTGCATCATCATGAGATAAGTTCACGATCAAAACACTAAAAGGAAAAATGCTAAAAAGCAATTTTCAATAACAAACCAAACTTGCACGACAATTCAATGGTCACGTCGTGTCAAATCATTATTTCTTTTTCTTTTTCACCTAAAATATACATGCATATGAAAAATTCGAAAATAGAAAATATGTCACACTCCATTTCACAGTGTGTCAACATTGGCACCCACTAATTGACTCAGTAGAGTTGACACAGCAATCTTGGACTCGGCACCGCCTTAAGCCGAGTTGCTCGTGGCGCAGTGAGTCCAAAAATATCATCCATGTCGAGTTCACTCGGCTTCATCCCATCAGGCAGTTCCCAAGTGAAACAGTGAAGAAGATGAGCCACGGCCACTTCCAATGCATAAAGCCCGAGTTGCATACCGGGGCAGGACCTCCGACCCGACCCGAATGGAATGAACTCAAAATTACTTCCTTTGTAATCCGGCACCCCTTCTTTGAGAAACCTAGTGGGTTTGAACTCATCCGGATCCTCCCATGCATTCTTGTCACGTCCAATGGCCCATGCATTGATCATGACACGGGACTTGGCCGGAATCTGGTACCCCGCCACCACTGCCGCTTCGGACGTCTCGTGGAGGAGGAGAGGAATTGGCGGATGGAGACGGAGCACCTCCTTGAGACAGCACCGGAGGTAGGTGAGCTTCTCGAAGTCCGACTCTTCGACTCTCCGGTCTAGGCCGACGACGGTGGCTAATTCTTGTTGGACTTTCTTTAGATCTTCTGGGCTTCTCATCAGCTCCGCCATGGCCCACTCAATGGCCGACGCCACCGTCTCAGTGCCACCAAACATTACATCCTGAAAAGACATCATATTTTATTTGTTAACATGATTTCATTCGTTATGTTATATCTCTAGGGAAAAAGCCAAATGTACAGAAAATGATATTACAGAAGTTTTACCTACCCTTACATTGATGGACCCCATGCGGGACCCATGGTAATAAAAAATTGCCCAAAAATTTTTATAAAACAAGAACATTGCTATACTTACACACCTTGGTACACAACCCTCTCACATGTGTGTGGGTCCCATAATGTGGACCCCATTGTGGACCCCATACACATATGAGAAGGTTGTGTACCAAGTGTGTACAAATAGCATTTTTCATAAAACAATCCCCAAACTATATGTAGGAAATTGCTATGGATATTAACAGAACAGATAAGTATGAAATAAATGTGGTAATTTTATAATTAAAAACACATTTATTTATGTTTGTGCAATTGATATGAAATGACTTTTTGCAATTGCAACTAAAATATAATTATCTTTTTAATAAGTAGTTTATGACATTAATTGTTGGTCATCAAGCTTGTTAATCGATTGATTTCTTTTCCAATTTAAATAGAAGACCCAAAAAGAAATAAAGACGAAATTTATTTTATTTTTTCAAAAACATATATAATTACTTGTTTGGGATTTATCCCACCAACAACACCATACAGAAAAAAACAATTATCTCAGTAAACAATTAGAGTTACGTACCATGATGATGGCTTTGATGTTATCTCTGGTGAGTTTGATAGAGTTCTGCAAATCCTCTGATTCTGTAACAATTGCTTCATCACTGTAAAAAGCTAATAACTCATCCACCATATCAGTTTCGACCGCATCATTGGGCTTCTTTTTCTGTATATGTTCATCGATAATTGAATCAATGAATCCATCAAGTGAAGCTCGGGCCTTTTGCAATCTGTTGTTTAGGCCCTGTGGATCCATCCAACCAAGCCATGGAACGAAATCTGCAATGTTAAAAGCACCAAAAAGTTTGGAAAATTCTTGCAAAATCTTGATGAAATCATCCTGTCCCTCGTGCGAACTCGAACCGAACGCGGCCCGGTAGATAATGTTTCTCGTTAGGCCGAAGACTAACTCGCCGATGTTCACGGGAGAACCCGAGTTTGCTGCCACTTGGCGGATCATATAGTCCACCTCGTCGCGGACGGAGTCCCAAGACTCCGCCCGTTTGCGGCTGAAGAGTTTCATCACGCAGAGCTTTCGCATCTGCCGCCAGAAGGGTCCGTAGTGAGCAAATGCCATATCAGCCCTATCATAAGTCAAGTAACTTATGGCAATAGTGGCTGGACGGTTCGAAAATATGTTGTCTTGGACTTGTAACACTTGGCGTGCGATATCGGGACTCGATATTGCCACCATGTGTAGAAACCCGATGCGGAGATGGAAGATACCGCCGTATTTCTTTGCAATTCTCGCGAGGCCCCGGTGAGTTAGTTGGTCTATGATCCCCATGTTTCCTAACACCGGCCACCCCTTAGGTCCTGGTGGATAGGGTTTCCGACGAAATCTTGATACAAGAAACATGAAAAGAAGAGGTACGACGAAGAAAATTAACAAAGTTTTAGGCTCTAAAGCTTCAAATAGGGCAACCATATTCGACTCCATGACCTCTCTCTGTTTTTATCAACTTGATAGCTATAAATTTAGAGAAGAAAGCACACAACTTCAATTGTTGCTAGCTTTTGATTGATATTAGGTGGTCTTTATATACAAATTGATGTATAGCATGCATACAGATAAGATCCCATGATGTAATTAACTTTTTAATATAGATTTCGAAAATTAGGTGAGATTGTCGGGTGGGGTGGGGTGGGGTAAGGTAGGGTAGGGGTTTCTAAACACCATTGTATAGATTTGGTCAAGTGAGGCTCCTTGAATGTGAAAAAAAGGGGTAAGAATGGTCAATCTGTAGTTTTTTAATATCTTTTTTTGTCCGTAAATCTGAAAAAAAAAAAAATTTAATTAGAAAAGGTTGAGCCTAAGATATGATAAGTACATTATAACTGACGGCATATGTGGAAATCTACAATAAATTGAAAATGGAATGTACGTTTTTTTTTTTTTTTGAGAGTCGAATAGTATAAGACATAGTTATTAAAATCGGCCCGGCCCAGACAAGTCGGCTCGAAACCCGCCAAATCGGGAAGAGTTCCGGGCCAGTTTGTACATTTTGATCGGAAAGCATATGAACCGGTTAAGAACCAATAAAATCGGCAAAAATCATCCGAACTGCCCGATTTTTAATAAAGCCCGGGAGTCAGCCGGCCCGGCTCAATCCGTGCACAACAATTTATACAAAAGTATGTGTTTGTCTGAAATGTGAATTCGAATTTGAAAAAACCATATAATACACCATATAATACATCATTGTTTAATCAACAATGACCCACCGGTTGAATCGTGACCCGATGACCCGATGAATTATCTGGGTCGATGATCGGGTGAAGTCTAATAACTATGGTATAAGAGACCAATATGCAGTTGACAGCCGTTAATGGAAAAAGAGTTACGAGAGTATCCTCAACTAAAATTTTGTTGAATTTTAAAAGATTATAAATTCTAATGAATTTCTTGGATTTGAATAAATTTTCACAAATTTCATAAGAATCTCATCAAATTTGGTGAAATTTTAAAAGATTTGGTTATATGTATTTTTAAGTTTGAAATCCATTCAAATCTTTTAAAAAATTTCTATTAATAAAATCCTTATAGATCCACTAGTTATTGAGAATGCCTAAATTTCAAAAGATTTCATTGAATTTTTTTAAAATTTCAATTGGGGACACTTAAATTTTAATGGATTTCATTAAAATTCATTAAAATCTCAATTAAGGACGCCTAAATTTAGAATGATTTTTAAAATTCATCACAATCTCAATTGAGGACACCCTCCTTAATTTAATTAAGGAATTTCTTAAATTATAGCATTTATATAGAAGGACTGTAATAAACTTTTTCTTAAAGTGCACATTCGCTTTGATACTGAAATTTACTCACAATAGTCTATGAATAAATATTACATTTATTTCTAATAATGCTATTTACTTCCGTTATGCCAAAACATTAGTAAGTTAACACTATATCATAAGTTCAATTAAATGATTTACTGTAATTGACTAATTGCATTTATTGTATAGTGCCGATTAGACTGGTATCATTGACCAAGTCTAAATGGACCCACACTATCACTTAATGGAATTATCCATATGTACCGAGGGGGAGTGACCGAACCGTGTCCTCCCCCCTCACAAATGCCTGGGCCCCAGGTGTTTTTAAAAAATGACGGCCGTGGTCCCCACCTCCGAATGTGAGTGGGGTGTAAAAGATTAGGTAAAATGTTATGTACATGTAGCATAACCCATCACTTAATAGTGCGTAGAAAAAGTCAAATATATTTATATTACGTTTTGTTAAAAAACTTTTTTCTTAAAGTGCATGTTCGCTTTGATACTAAAATTTACCCACAATAGTCTATGAATAAATATTACATTTATTTCTAATAATGCTCTTTACTCCAGTTGCGCCAAAACATTAGTACGTTAACATTATATGGTAAGTTAAATTAAATGATAAATTGTAATTGACTAATTGTTTTTGTTAGAATTTTGGTGTGATCTGAATTCCTTGTTGAATTAATTTAAGAATTCTAATTAAAGTACACGTCAAAAAGAATTCAGTTTGGAATGCTATTGGAGTCTTATATCAAGTTGAAGTTCTAATTGGAAAGTCCATTGGGAGTTATAATTTATTTTGGACTCGATTTTTTGGTATCATATTTCATCAACAACTCTATTAGGAGGATTTGGACATCCCCTACATGTTTCCTATAATTATTAGGCTCTTCTATACAATTTTATATTGCGAGAAAAGAGATTACTTGAACTTTAGGATCAATTGTATATTTCTCCATTATTATTTGTGCAATAAAATCTCATAATTCATTTGCCATATTTTCTTGTTTTCTTTTATTATTTTACTTGTGATCAAATACTTCATTATTGTGCCATATAACTTCAACATATCTCAATTCAGTCGTTGATTTCATATTAGGTGGTGTCGAGCGGTATTTGATCATTGAATTCCCAACAATTGGTATAAGAGATTTTGGGCATAATTAACACAACAAGTGGTATCAGAGCTTCTGTGCATAATTAACACAACAAGTGATATCAGATAGCCATGTTTAGCAGCTCCACAAAGAGCTCAAGGTTCGATGTTTTTGTTCGTGATAGCTTCCATGAAGTATGACATTCGCTTTTGGATCAAAGCATTAGATTTTCGCTATGGTAGGTTAAGATACGTGCAGTACTCGTACACCAGGATTTGGATGATGCGTTGCTTGGAATTGACAAGATGCCCACAACTTTGACTGTGGTAGAAATTACGGAAGGATAAGAAGGCAGTTTCTCACATTCATTTTCGTCTATTGAATATCATTCTTCATGACGTTTTGAAGGAGGGTTCAGTGTTTGTTTTATAGTTAAAGTAGAAACAATTGTGCATGACTAAAAGTCTGACAACAAGTTGCATCTCAAGCAGCGTTTATACTCTTATCGATTGGCATAAGGAGGATCATTGGAAGATCATCTGGCTGTATTTAAAGAGATCGTCTCTGATTTGAAAACTTTGGAAGTAAAGTATGATGAATAAGATTTGGCCTTGATCCTATTGTGTCCGTTGCCCTCTTCGTTTTCTTCATTTAGAGACACGATCTTGTATAGTCTTGATACTCTCATCAGAGATAAGGTGTATGATGCTTTGTTTTCAAAAGAGAAGATGAAGCATCTAGTTTCAGAGGTCGGAGATGGAGAAGACCTTGTTTATAAAGGAAGATGCATCAAATCTCAGTTCAGATCAAACTAGTAGCAACAATCACGGGTGACAGCCCGCAAATCAAAAATTTGATTTTTTGAAATTTTGATTTTAATTTTAAACTTGTAACTGATAGGATTCTTGGCCTTATTTTTAGCATATACTCTTAGAATCTGTACT
Organism: Fraxinus platypoda; assembly: GCA_903798405.1. NCBI lineage: Eukaryota > Viridiplantae > Streptophyta > Magnoliopsida > Lamiales > Oleaceae > Fraxinus > Fraxinus platypoda. Next base: position 13,915 of record CAIGRT010069237.1, on the reverse strand, counting down.
TGAAAAGTCTGTATATATTCTACACAAAACTCGGTATTGAAGTGTTGTGGAAATACAATTGTTCTTTATTCTCAAGCAAACACCCAGTGCATATTTACATCCTCATTTTGGTATCAGAGCCGCAAAACTCCGACGAGACTTCGATCCCTACTCCAGAAATGTCTTTTGCACCCACAAACAATCCACCACTCACCACAGATGCTCTTTTGATTGCCTTAAACATTACATCCCAGATCAATGAAAAACTCACCCCCTCCACATTCCCTTAATGGCATGCCCAATTTGAAGCTCTACTTATTGGCTACAATTTAATTGACTATGTCACCGGTGATAAACCGTGTCCTTCCATCGGCAATTACTATGCTTCTGCCCTTTAGAAAACCCATTGGGTAAGGCAGGATAAATTAATTCTCGATGCCATTCTCGCATCCACCTCATCCACCATAACCTCATTCATCTCCGCTACTACCACACCCCAACAATCATGGCAAAAATTAAACATGTTGTATGCAAGCAAATCACGGAGTCGTGCAACTTAATTTAAGGAGGAACTCACATTAATCCGAAAGGACAATCGTTTGATTCAAGACTATATGCATACCATCAAGGCCCTTGCCGATGAGATTGTACTCATCGATCATCCTATTTTTGAGGATGACCTTACTCTCTATGCTCTTCATGGTCTGGGACCAGACTTTCGGGAAATTGCTGCTCCTATTCGTACGAAGGAACGCCCGATTTCTTTTGAAGAACTCCATGATCTTCTTATGAGTCATGAGAGTTATCTACGTCGACTTGATTCCTCCACGCAGCAGCTCGTCGCCATAGCTAACTTCTCCAATAGAAGAACTTTCCCCAATTCTTCAGGCGGCAACAACAATTCTAGGGGCTTTACCAAAGGTAATAAATCTGGTCAGCCTAAAACTGATGGATATTCGGCCCACAATCACTCTAATAGTGGCCCACGAGACAACATGAAATTTAATAAGCCCAATGGCCAGCGTTGGTATCAACCCAAGTGTCAACTTTGTGATCAATTGGGCCATATTGCTAAACATTGCTCTCGCATAAATCTCTCTGAGGCATCAGCAAATTGTGCTTCTACCACACCCGCTTCGGACACCAAGTGGCTCATTGACTCGGCTACTTCTCACAATAGCACTGGCGATCTTGCAAATTTATTGGTTCACTCCGAATATGATGGAACCGATGAAGTTGTCATCGGTGATGGATCAGGTTTGCGTGTCTCACACATAGGTTCTTTGGTATTCCATTCACCCCATTCGTACTTTTCATTTAAATGATACCTTTTGTGTTCCTAGTATACGTAAAAATCTTGTCTCCGTTCATTATTTCACTACTCAAAATAAAGTTTTTATTGAATTTCATCCCAATTTTTTTCTTGTGAAGGATCAGATCACGAGGGCGGTTTTTCTCAAAGGTGAATGCGAAAATGGTGTTTACATGCTTCCGAAATCACTGGTCTCCTAATCTAAAATGGTTGCAAATGTGCACGAACGGATGTTGCTCGATGGGTGGCACAAGCGTCTAGGACATCCATCTCAAAGAATTGTTCAGCATCTTGTTAATTCTTTTTCGCTTCCAATAAAAAAAGAGCAAGTGTCTCATCTTTGTACTTCTTGCTCAATTAATAAAGCGCACAAACAACCATTTCGTTCAAATATTCTCCAAAGTTGTTCACCACTTGATCTCATTTACACAGATGTTTGGGGACCTTCCAACACGGTTGGTCTTGATGGGTCTCGTTTCTATTTAATCCTGGTTGATCATTTTACTAAGTACATTTGATTTTATCCTATGGCGACAAAATCCAGCGTAAGTAGTATTTTTCCTCAATTCAAACATCTCGTTGAAACAAATTTTGTAACAAAAATAAAAAACCTTTATTCTGACAATGGTGGTGAATTTATTGCGCTTAAAAAATATCACTCTATTAATGGAATAAGCCACTATACTACTGCTTCTCACACACCACAACAAAACGGTGTTTCCGAGTGTCGCCATCGTCATTTAGTGGAAACGGGTCTCACTCTTTTACATGATGCATCTCTTCATTTGTCCCACTGGCCCCATGCTTTTTCTACAGCCGCTTATCTCATTAACCGACAACCCACCTCCTTGTTACAAAATAAAAATCCATTTGAAGTCTTATTTAAACAAAAAACCAAATTATCTTAAATTAAGAAAATTTGGTTGTCTTTGTTTTCCACTTACTAAACCTTATAACACAAACAAACTTCAACCCAAAGCCATTCCGTGTCTATTCCAAGGTTATTCTCAAACCCAAAAATGCATATGAGTGTCTCGACTTAACCACAGACAAACTCTACATATCTTGTCACGTTACATTTGATGAAACCAAAAACCCATTCTCGGCTTTTCTTCCTACACAACAGCTCCTCGCGTCTCTTCCGTCTCAGATCACAACACCATCTACGAGAGTGCCATCTCCACCGTGACCTTCACCAGTGAACTCGAATCATGTCATCACTTTCGAGTCATCTCCAGGTATTTCCTCTAATCTCTCTTCGCTCCTTTCACTAGATTTGCCAGTAAATAATTCATGCTCTAATTTTTCGCAGCACACTGAGGGTTCTTCCTCACCTATGCACCGTGAAATTCCACTATCTCAACCACACACGAACGTCTTTGTTCCTCTAATTTCTCAAAATCTTGTGTTCTCTGCTCTGAATGTCACTCAACCATCACGAACTTATCCCATGGTCACTCGTTCAATGAATCAAATTTATAAACCTAAACAGTTCATACGGTCTCAAAACACCCAATTCCTCCTACTATAGAACCCACTTGTGTGAGTCATGCGCTCCATGAGCCTCATTGGAGACAAGCTATGTCCGACGATCTTACAGCTCTTATGAAACACAGTGCATGGAATTTAGTCTTGCCACCCAAGCAGTGTAATCCTATAGGCTGTAAATGGGTGTTTCGGGTTAAGAGAAAAGCAGATGGGTCGATTGATTGCTTTAAAACGAAACTTATAGCAAAGGGTTACAATCGACGACCGAGCCTAGACTATAAGGAAACCTTTAGTCTTGTTGTGAAATCGTCCACTATTAGGACTGTTTTAAGAGTCGCAATAACACAAGGGTGGTCCTTGAGACAACTCGATGTCAATAATGCATTTTTGCTTGGAAATTTGATTGAGGATGTATACATGGTTCAACCTCCGGGCTTTAAAGATGCATCAAAACCTAATCATGTTTGCAGGTTAAAGAAAGCAGTCTATGGCCTTAAACAGGCCCCACAAGCATGGTATTCAACTCTAAAAAGAGCAATTCTAGATTTTGGCTTTCAAAATTCCAAGGCCGACTCTTCTTTGTTCATTTACAAATCCCAATCTGCTATTTGCTATTTTTTGGTGTATGTGGATGATTTGGTTATCATAGGCAATGACTATACCTTTGTTTCATCCATTATTACCCAACTTGGTAATCGGTTTTCTTTAAAAGATTTGGGCCAGCTTAATTTCTTCTTGTGTATGGAGGTTATTCCCACAAAACAAGGGCTCTTTTTGTCTCAATAGATTTATTGACAAAGACCAATATACATTGTGCAAAAGATGTTAACAACCCGTTGTCCACCAGCACTGCACTCACATTAATTGATGGCACAACTTCGGTTGATAGCACAGAATTTAGAAGTGTGATTGGAGCCCTGCAATATTTATCTCTTACACGCCTTAACATCTCATATACTGTGAACAATTTGTCTCAATTTTTGCACAAACCTACAACAACTCACTGGACAACTGCCAAAAGATTGCTTCGATACTTGAAGCATACTATTTTTCATGGGATTCACATTCAGAAGAGCTCATCTTCCAATCTTACCACATACTCCGATGCTGATTAGGCGGGTAATTTTGATGATCGAAAATCCACTTCTGCTTATATCAATTTTCTTGGTCACAATCCCACATCTTGGAGTTCAAAAAAACAGAAGACCGTTGCTAGATCATAGACTGAAGCTGAATATCAAGCACTTGCAAATGCTGCCTCCGAAACACTATGACTCCTCTCTTTATTTGTTGAACTTGGCTTCACTATCCCAGGCCCCCCAAAACTGTTATGTGATAATTTAAGAGCCACCCAACTGAGTTTAAATCCTGTCCAACATTCACCGATGAAGCATATTCAAATTGATTTATATTTTGTTAGTGATATTGTACAAAAAGTTACTCTCAATGTTCATCATGTCAACACTCAAGATCAACTTGTTGATCTCTTAACAAAACCTCTGTCACGGTAGCGTACAGAAATTCTTAGAAACAAGATTAGAGTTGCGCGTATAAAGGAAGATGCATCAAATCTCAGTTTAGATCAAACCAGCAGCAACAACCACGGGTGACAGCCAGCAAATCAAAGATTTGATTTTTGAAATTTTGATTTTAATTTTAAACTTGTAACTGATAGGATTCTGAGCCTTTTTTTTAGCATATACTCTTAGAATCCGTACTTTAAAAGTCTGTATATATTCTACACAAAACTTTATATTGAAATGTGGTGGAAATACAATTGTTCTTTATTCTCAAGCAAACACCCAGTGCATATTTACATCCTCATTATTGTTGCTCATAGTTGTTCTGGAAGGGGCGAATCGAAGTCTAAGTTCAGTAATCAGATTTGTAACTTATTGTAAGAAGAATGGTGTACATGAAGAAAGATTGTTACAAATTGTAGAATAAAGAAAAGTTGGCTGCAAGTCGATATGAGAAGCAATCACAGACTTCAGGTGAAGCAAACATCGCATAGAACATTGTAAGTAAGGGAGATCTCTTGGCTATTTCTGACATCGAGTCTAAACCAGAGGAGGAATGGATTCTGGATTCAACTCAGCTGTTTTATATATGTCCTAATAAGGATTTGTCTACTACATATGAAACCGTTTCCAAAGGTGTCATGGTTATGGAAGACAACAAACCTTGTCGAGTTGCTGGAATTGGTAGGTCAAATTGAAGATATTGGATGGAACAATTAGAACACTTGGCCACGTCCGACATGTTCTAGATTTGAAGAAGAATCTCATATTGTTGTCTATTCTTGATTTAAATGGTTATGAGTTCTTTGGTGGAGGTGGAGCTTTGAAGTTTTGTAAGGGTGTCCAGATTTTATTGGAGGGACAGAAAATGTCTCGATTATACATCTTGCAGGTTCGTGCAAAATCTAGAAGAGTTAATCAGCACAGGTTCAGTACCATGGTGGATATTCAGTTTGGTACAATACTTTTAGTTAAATGGTCGGATTTGAAGAATACTACTCAATTGAGTTCAGAAAATATGGATAATGCCGTTTGACACCACCACTTGCGGTACCATTGTATTATATGGCCAGGGACGACCCAGTAGAAAAAGGTATGTGGATGTTGATTTTGTTGAGCATGTTTTCAGTGTAGTAGAATGTGTACAATCTAGCAAAGAGCATTCTTTAAAAGCATTTGAGTTTGATTCTGTTTTGGGATGTGTTACAACCTAGTTTGGTGAATTTTAAAATCATTATGATTTTTTGAGAATTTGAGGTAATTCTGTAGAGTAGTGCTTGGATTCATTGGAAGATGTGGAATATTTTGTGTTTGGTTGGAGAAATTAGTTTTGGTTATTGTTGAAGAGTCGTTCATTCCTTGCAGGCGGATTTTCTTTTCCAGATGGAGAAAATTTTGGAAATTTGTTCGTTGCAGTGGAATTCGTGTTAATGTGGAGATTGATAGAATTTGGGTGTGACCCGAATTCCTTGTTGAAGTAATTAAAGAATTCTAATTGAAGTGCACGTAAAAAAAAATTCAGTTTGGAATGCTATTGGAGTCCCATGTCAAGTTGAAGTTCTATTTTGGAAGCCCATTTGGGAGTAAGAATTTGTTTTGGACTCGATTTTTTGACATCCTACTTCATCAACAATTCTACTAGGAGGGTTTGGACATCTCCTACATGTTCCCTATTAATATTAGACTCTTCTATACAATTTTATATTATGAGAAAATAGATTACTTGAACTTTAGGATCAATTGTATATTTCTCTATTATTCTTCGTGCAATAAAATCTCTTAATTCATCTACCATATTTTCTTGTCTTCTTTTATTCTTTTACTTGTGATCAAATACTTCATTATCGTGTCATATAACTTCAACATCTCAATCCGGTGGTTGGTTCCATATCAAGTGGTATCGAGCGATACGTGATTCTTGAATTCCCAACAAAGATTCTGGGCATAATTAACATAATAAGTGGTATCATAGTTTCTGGGCATAATTAATACAACAATATTTATTGTATAGTGCCGACTAGACTGGTATCATTGACCAAGTCTAATGGACCCACACTATCACTTAACAGTGCTCAGATTTTGTTCTTTGTTAATTATATAGAATTATTTTCATATTGTAAATACAGAATTGTTTTCATGTTACTATATTTTTTTAATTTCCGTAGATTATTTCTATAGAACTATAGTTGTTTCTAATGCTATTATAAAGTCATTCCATTTGTAATATTTAAACAAAAAAGTTATGCAGGTAATATTGTCTTAATTACGGCCAATTCACATTTTTTGTTAGTTGAAATTTGATAGAAGAATATAACATTACCATCCATGATAGAGTTAGATTTTCAATTTTCTCTGAATAAGGGATTCTTGTTAGATAATTTATTGTTATTCATTTATTTCTTTGATTGTGGCCTGTGTTGTGTTATTTGGTTTGAGGTTCACAAATTTAATTTTTGTTAGTTGCAAGTGGAATAATTGTATTCTCAAATATCTTTCATCTTTGTTTGTGATGATACAAGTTAATAAAGTTATTTTTATTAATGTCAAAAAATAAAATTTATAAGAAAACTTACGCGATGAAATGTAAGAAACAAATAACATTATCCATTCCACAAATATATATTTTCTCTTTTTCACTTCGAGGTCCAAATCATTATTTTACAAAAAAAATTGTTACTTTGTTGTGCAGTTAATTATTGAAAAAATCTCGGGGACCAATTTGCTCATTTCTTGGCCAAAATAATAATAATAATAACCCTAATTAAACACATTGAAATAATCAAAAATAGGTGACAGATTTTGATATAAAACCTCCCTGACTTTTCCAAGTCCTTTTCTATGTTTAGACCTTGGAACTCATTGACAGCATCATCTTACCCTTTTTTGTTTAACGGCATATTGAATGAATGATTATACTTTATATTAAAGATAAGATTAATCGTAATCTTTGCGTCTAACTTTCATCATTCAAAAGTAATTATTAATTAATTAATTAAATTGACTTCCAGATGTTTTACTGCCACTTGACCAGGTAAATTAAGTACTCATCCTATTGGCTGTAGTTGGTAAGAAGAAAAAAATTAATTAATTTGTACACTGAATCCTCAGAAAGTGATTGCCATTGGCTTTTTAATTAAATCTTTGCTTCTAATTTTATCATTGCATGGTCACTTTACTGCCAGTTGGAGAGTGAAGAGAGGTGGGTCGGGGAAGGTAGCTTTTAAAAGTTACTTGCAAGTAAATTTATTTTGAAAATAAGTTTCTTTCAAATTATTTGTATAAATATTTCTTTTTTGTTTTAAGGTGGTTTTTGAAAAAGAAATTGAAAAGGGCTTGTATGCACTACGAGCATGTTTGTATGCCTCAATTGTTTTATCAATCAAATTCTCACATATCACAATAATTTTGAAATGTCAAAATTTTAATAGGACGCGATTCAAGTTTAAGAAAACATAAAAAAACTACGCCCACTTAAAGTTATGATATTTCAAAATATTGTGATGTGTCACAATTTGATTGATGGGACCGAGAAATGAAGACATCAGTTTGGACGCGATAATTCTCTAAGCATGACACGATCGACCTATCTAGATGACAAGCAATCCAACGACACTGGCCGACTCGAGTTTATGCAGCCGAACCGAGCTGCTTTGCCAGGGAGGGTGTGACAGAACACACACATTGGGGGGGGGGGAGGGAAGCATTTTTTTTCATTTTTTATTTCATGCGGATCCCACGTCGGTCCCACACTCATGTGAGGTTAGGTCAACCAGCTGGACAAATCAATTCGGGCAAGCTAACTTAATTCTATGCAGCCTCGCCTATACTAGAAGTTGGTGAAGAAAACATGGAGGAAATGATTTTGAACCAGATATTCTCAGGAGTCGTTGTCCTTGGTTTCCAAAGGAATGGCCTAGCTTTTTGCAAGCAAACAAAAGTTTGGTTCCACAACACAGTCTAAATAGAAAACAAAATTGAATTTGAAGGGGTCCTCACCAGTTGGCCATTTTGTATAAATTCTTTAATTTTTTTATTGTACATTCTTCAATAAAATAATTTCTACACATGAATCTATAATTTTTTTGTCCTTTTTAATTTTATTCTAAAAAATCTACATAAAACAGATCCTTGATCTATAAACTGCTGGAAAAAGGTTTGCTTAACCTAAATTGAGTTACATACGCAGCAACATATTGAGCCATTTGTTTGGTCCACATTTTTCCAAAATCATTTTTAATTACACATTCTTTCAATAAAATATTTTTGTACTTTGACCCATAACTTTTTCCTATTATTTAACTATACATTTTCTAAAAAATTACATTTCACAAAATCTATTATAAAAGAATTTCTATCCTACAAGGACTTGCTATATTTGAAAAAGAAATGTATAAAATGTACATGTATTGTCTTATAGAATTCCATTAACACATAATTGATGATTATATAACCTTTTAAAGTAGTAGACAACCTATTTGTCTACCACCCACCTAATTTAATTCTCACGTTGATATTGATCCCAATATAGGCAAGTAATTATGAAAGAATAAATTTGACATGTTAACTTAAAATGAGATGAATTTATATTACGATTATGGAAGGATCAGTAGGATCCTCCCCCCAAATCTCATGATCCTGGACAATCCTTTTTATTATAGAAAATAGATTACAATTTCATATACTACCTTTTATAGATATATTCTTGCCATATTCTTTGATGTACAAATTATATATAATGATATTCAACCCACCTGCAATTCACGGTAGTTTTCAAACCTTCTCATGGTATCAGAGCCGGCATAGGATTCACATCCATCTATCAAATGGCCTCAATCACTCCATCTACTTCTCTGTCCTTCAACACCATGGTGCATCTCCTAACCGTCAAGTTGTCCTCCTCGAACTACCTTCTTTGGCGCAGTCAAGCGCTGCCATTGTTGCAGTGCCAAAACCTTCTCTGCTATGTTGATGGCTCCCTCAAACCTCCTCCTGCCACTATCGATTCTGGTGAAACTGCCACAACAAATCCCAAATTTGCTGAGTGGCAGCAAACTAATCAGCTTGTTCTCAGCCTCCTTCTTGCTTCGTTTACTGAAGAAGCTTTATCTACTGTCGTTGGATTGGGTACCTCACATGAAGTATGGTCCACTTTGGAGATCACCTTCAGCCATTGTTCCAAATCCCGCTGTGTTTAAAAGATGAATTACAGCACATGAAGAAAGATACCCGGATTGTGGTTGAATATTCTCGTGAGTTCAAATCTGTTTGTGACCAACTTGCCGCCATAGGCCGGCCGGTGGACGATCTAGACAAAATACATTGGTTTTTGCGAGGACTTGGCTCTGCTTTCTCTACCTTTTCCACCATGAAATTATCGATCTCACATCCGCCATCCTTTACTAATATTGTTCCCATGGCAAAAAGTTATGAAAATTTTGTCAAATCTTTGGAGAAACCTTCTACAGGACATACTTCTGCTACCTTCATTGCCTCTCATGGAAATAGATCTGGACGTGGAGGTTCTTGTTACTTTCGTAGAGGCCGTGGAAATAGCAGCGGTCATTATCAACGCAGCCGCCTTATTCGTTGTCAAATATGTCGTGAGGAAGGACATTACGCCACCTTTTGTCGTGACTGTTATCCTCAGTCCTCCAATACTGCCAATATTGTGGAAGCCTTTACCTCATGCTCCCTCAATGAAAATCAGGAGTCCGATTGGTATACAGACACTGGCTCTTCTGCACACATGACTAATGATGTCTCCCAGTTGCACAAGCTTGACAAGTACAATGGTAAGGATCGTGTTGTTGTAGGTAATAGAGCCTCTCTTCCTATCTCTCATATCGATACCGCCTCTCCTATCTCCTCTATTACTTTAAAAGATGTCTTAGTTGTTCCTGGCTTAACCAAAAATCTGATCTCCATCAGTAAACTTACTGTTGATTTTCCTTTCTCTGTCACATTTTCTAATGATCGTTGTGTTATACAGAATCAAGTCACAAGAGAGGTGGTGGCAACCGGACGACGTGAGAACGGGCTCTATGTGCTCACGAGTGGACATCAATCTTTATTTTATGTACTCTCACATATTATCCTCGAGCTTCCTTTGATGTTTGTCGTGCTCGTTTAGGCTATGTATCTCACTCTATAATTTCTCTATTGAATAAAAATCATCAATTATGTGTGACGTCTTTGCTCCCTAACCCCACTGTCTGCTCTAGTTGCCAACTTGCGAAAAGTCGTAGACTTCCATTTCAACAAAATGAAAAACGAGCTTCTAAAATTTTGAATCTTATTCATTGTGATTTATGGGGTCCATCTCCTGTTCCCTCCAACATGGGTTTAGGTCATTTTTATTGATGATTATTCGCGATTCACGTGGTTCTATCCCTTGAAATTAAAATCAGAATTTTACCGCATTTTTCTTCAATTTCAGAAATTTGTGGACAATCAATTTTCCATTAAAATCAAAGCATTTCAAAGTGATGGAGTCACATAATTTACAAATCATCTTTTTCGGGATCACCTTTCAGACTGTGGCATCCGTCATATAATGTCTTGCCCTTATACACCGCCCAAAATGGTCGAGCCGAGCGCAAACATCATTATCTCACTGAAACTGGTCTAGCGATGCTCTTTCACTCCCATGTCCCTCTTAAATTTTGGGTTGATGCCTTTAGCATGGCCGTTTTCATCATCAATCGGTTGCCAATGCCTACTCTTGATGACATGTCTCCCTTTGAGTTACTGTATGGTAAGCATCATGTTTACTCTAACTTTCATTCATTTGGCTGCCTTGTATTTCCGTACTTATGTGATTATGTCTCTCACAAGTTAGCTCATCGGAGTCGTCCTTGTGTGTTTTCTTGGCTATAGTATGTCTCATAATGGTTATCGTTGTCTTGATCGATCCACTAATCATGTTTTTATCTCTAAACATGCAATTTTTTATGAACTCACTTACCCCTTTAAGGGCACTCCTTGCCCTCCGTCCATGCCTAACTCCCCTGTTAGTGCATTTTTTGAGCCCGCTACTATCCTAGAGGCCCTATCGCCAACACAACACAACCCAATCCCATACCACCTCCTTGTAATTCTTGTTTAACTGATGCATCTACTAGTCTTGTGCCTATATCTATTTTGCAGGCTGTAGATACCGACCAAAATGTTCCTACAGTGCCGAGTCCATCTCATGACTCTGATCTATTGCCCGCCAGTCCAGCACCTAACACTGAAGTATGCTCAGGCCAGCCTCCTCTACTTGGCACCCATCCAACGCAAACTCGTGCAAAATCTGGTATTTTCAAGCCTACCCACAGCTCTCATGTATGCATAGTTCCAAACTCTGGCCTGCTTGAATCTCTTCTCACCATGCGCGAACCCAAAGGCTTTAAGTCGGCTGCCAAACATTCTGGATGGATTGCAGCCATAGATGAAGAAATAAAAGCCAATCACAAAAATCACACATGGGACCTGGTACCTAAGCCGTCCAATACAAATGTTGTAGGCTCTAAATGGGTTTTTTTGCATCAAATACCTCTCTGATGGAACTGGACCATCTTAAGGCCCGTTTGGTTGCAAAGGGCTATACACAACAACCGAGCCTTGACTTCACTGATACATTTAGTCTCGTTGTCAAAGCTTCCACTATCCGAGTTGTTTTATCTTTGGCCGTCTCTCATAATTGGTCTCTTCGGCAACTTGATGTTAAGAATGAATTTCTTAATGGGCTCTTGCAGGAAGAAGTTTATATGGATCAGCCGCCTGGTTATGTTGATTCTAAACATCCCACACATGTTTGTCTCCTTCGTCGGGCTCTCTATGGTCTCAAACAAGCTCCCTCCCTGGGCTTGGTTTCATCGCTTCAGTTCCTTTCTCTTGACCATTGGCTTCGTTTGCAGTCAGTCAGATTCATCCTTTTGTATTCTCTCGAAGGGTGCTAACTTAATTTATCTCTTACTTTATGTTGATGACATTGTCATAACGGGAAACAACTCATCACTCCTTGATGGATTTATTTGTCGGCTATCTAGCGAATGTTCCACCAAGAACCTTTGCTCTCTCAATTTTTTTTTGGGCTTGGAAGCCCATCACACATCTATTGGTCTTTTTCTTAGTCAAGCCAAGTATGCTCATGACATCTTACAGCGCGCTCAATTAGTTGACTCCAAGCCGGTGTGTACTCCCATAGTGGTCGCTCAACATCTTTCCTCTACAGGTCCTAATTTTGATGATCCACACCTTTATCGGTCACTTGTGGGAGCTCTTCAATATCTCATCATCACTCGACCGAATATTACTCACGCCGTCAGTGCTGTCAATCAGTTCATGCACAAGCCTTCTATCTCTCATTTTCTTGCAGTAAAACGGATACTACGATATATCAAAGGCACTCTTCGATTTGGACTATCCTTCACTTCGTCTTTTTCTAGAGAACTCCTTACTTATTCAGATGCCGATTGAGCTGGTTGCCCTGACACACGTCGCTCAATTTCTGGTTATGTCGTCTATTTCGGTGACACTCTAGTATCCTGGAGTTTTAAGAAGCAGCCCACAGTTTCACGCTCCAACTGTGAGTCTGAATACAAGGCTTTAGCACTCACGGCCTCAGAGGTTAAATGGCTATAGCATCTCTTTCGCAACCTTCATGTGACCACTTCGTCTCCACTGATCATACTTCGTGATAATCAAAGCTCAATTTTTCTCGCAGTTAATCCACTCTCGCATAAACGCTCCAAGCACATTGATTTAGATTATCATTTTGTGCGGGAACTGGTGGCTTATGGAGAACTCAAGATCTGATGTGTCCCTACTCGCTTACAACTTACAGATATGTTCACCAAAAGTCTCGATCGATCTACCTTCATCTTCCTACGTTCCAAGCTACACGTCCATGATTCTGATACGCTAGGCTTGTGGGGGCGGGGTATTACGATTATGGAAGGATCAGTAAGATCCTTCCCCCAAATCTCATGATCCTGGACAATCCTTTTTATTATAGAAAATATATTACAATTTTATATACTACCTTGTATAGATATATTCTTGCCATATTCTTTGCTGTACAAATTATATATAATGATATTCAACCCACCTGCAATTCACGGTGGTTTTCAAACCTTCTCAATTTATAAAACAGTAACATGGTATTGTTCCTATAAATACAACACTCCACTATGGCCCGTCCTAAAATGTATGACCAATCTAACCTGCATTTCATCGTTCTATGTAGTTAAAAATTGGAGTAAATTCTAATAGGATCCCAACCGTTGGTAAGTGTGATATTCATGATCTTACTTATCATTTTTTGAATTTATATTCTCAAGCTTTTAAAATTATGACACCCACATCTTCAGTTAAGAAAAATGATTATTTACGAGTTAAATGATCACCTGATAATGGAATGAAAGGGTAAAATTATCCAAAAATATTTTATATATTCCATAACATTCCAGTATGTGACTTCAGTTCATTTCATTTAGGGTCCGTTTGATTGCAATGGTGCAAAATGGGTGGAAAGAAAATGAATTTCAGCGAAAGTAATTGCCTAGAAATCATTTTCCAGGGAATTGTAAATTAATCGTGTTTGATTGTTATAATTTTCCACCTGGAAAAT
>CAIGRT010069194.1:0-11531 GCA_903798405.1 Fraxinus platypoda | reverse complement strand
CTGCAAAACAAGTTCTTGGCAATTACTTTCCCTGGAATTCGTTTTCTTTCCACCCATTTTCCACCCTTGCTATCAAACGGACCCTAAGTGTTGTAACATTTATAACCTTAGCTCGTGTTGATGAAAAACAGGCTTCAGAATTTCGTGCTAGAAATTGGGCTAAGTGTTGCAGCTGAGGCAAGGTTTAGTTGAGCTAAAGAGCTTGTTTAGAATTTCCACAAAATTTTATCTAAGTGTTGTAGCACTTACAACCTTAGCTTGCGATGTTGAGGAGCAAGCTTTAGAATTTTTGCCGAAATTGGGCCAAGTGTTGCAGATGAGGTAAGGTTTAGCTGAGCTAAATAGCTCGTCCAGAATTTTCACGAAACTTTGTCTAAGTTTTGTACAAGATTGAGGTGACTGTCATAAAGATCATTTTATTCAAACTTGTTGCACAAGGCTGTACAATTCATCATCTATCGATAATATTTTTTTAGGTATTCTGCAGTCCATGGGTGTAAGAGAGGATATCATTGCATGTCTTCCAGCTCTTAGGATCCTTTGGATAGGATTTTAGTAATTTTGTATGGTCACACCTAGTTAGATCCTAGGGGTCCCGTGTTGAGCTTCCGTGTGGCGATGGACACTTTTCTTAACAACAAATTGCCGACTTCGAATTTTTTTATCCGTGCTCTTTGGTTGTAGTACTTGGCATTTCTTTGCTTGTAAATTGTTGTCTGAAGCTCAACTTCGTTTTTTTTTTCTTCTAGTAGTCGAGCTCAGCTTCATTTCATTTTCTTCCAGCTGGTCGAGCTCAGTATGTAATGCTTTTTCGTTATTCTCTTCGTCAAAGTGTGAAGTTCAAAATGTGAGGACTTCCTTCAACACCAAATGCAAGGAAAAATAAGGTTTCTCTAGTACGGGTGCTCGAGGTGGTGAGGTAGGACCACAACACATTAGGGAGTTCGTTGGCCTATGCGCCTTTGAAAGCATCTAATCGAGTTTTCAGAGTACACTTGATGATTTTATTGATTGCTTCGACCTGTTCATTAGCCTGAGGTGATTTGGAGTGGAGAAATGCTTTCGAATGTGCGTTGTCAAACTATTTTCCATTGTCTGTGACTATGGAATGAGGAACTCCAAATCTGCAAATAATCAATTTCCAAATGAAGTCCATAGTTTTATGTTCAATTATCTTCGCAAGGGCTTCGACATTGGCCCATTTGGTAGCGTACTTAGTTCCACCTTGTCCAGTAGGCAGGGGTCCAATCAAGTATATCCTTCATTTTGAGAATGGCTAATGGCTAATTATGGTTGTAAGCTCCTCCGGAGAAGCTCGAATGATGGGTGAAAATAGTTAGCATTTGTCACACTTCTTCACAAAGTTTAGAGCATCTTTTCTTAGGGAGGGCCAGAAACATCTTTATGTGAAAATCTTGTAAGCTAAGGACTATCCTTCCATGTGATTCCCGCAAAATTCCTTTGTGAACTTCCTATAGTGCGTATAAGTCGTCCTCTTCATTTAGGCACCTCAATAATGGGATCGCATATCCTCTCTTGTAGAGAACATCGTTTAAGAAAGTATATCAAGTTGATCTTATCCTCAACTTTCTGGCCTCGGTTGGGTCAATGGGGCTTTCCCCAGTTCTTAGGAATTGTATGATCTCGTCCATCCAAGAAGGCTTAGGGTCTATGGCCATTAGTGTCACAATATTGTCCTCAACAGCGGGCTGTCCAACTCTTCTCATAGGGATGCCCTCCAGTACATTCACCCATTTGCTAGTTGCGAGCCTGGCTAGTACATCAGCATGGCTGTTTTAGGACCTAGGTATTTGTTTTACCTCTATCTCCTTAAATTTTCTTAATTCTCTTCAACAGTTTTCAAATAGCTACTTATCCTGTCTTCTTCGGTCTGAAAGACCTTGTTGATTTGGTCTACTATGAGCTGGGAGTCACTGTGTGCTATCAGTTTGGATACTTTTAATTCTTGGGCCATTTTCAGGTCAGCTATTAGTGCTTCGTATTCTGCCTCGTTCTTAGAAGCCTTGAAGTCGAAGGTCAATGCTTGAAAAAGTAGTGGCGAACTGGACTGACGGGACCACTCCGGCACTTGCTCGGACCTCAGTTAAAGACCCATCAAAGAACGACTCCCAAGGCCTCTTCATATAAGCCCCTGTTTGGTCCACANGCCTCGTTCTTAGAAGCCTTGAAGTCGAAGGTCAATGCTTGAAAAAGTAGTGGCGAACTGGACTGACGGGACCACTCCGGCACTTGCTCGGACCTCAGTTAAAGACCCATCAAAGAACGACTCCCAAGGCCTCTTCATATAAGCCCCTGTTTGGTCCACATTAATATTTTCATTCTCATTCTTCTACTCATTTCCAACCACACATTCTTCAATAAAATAATATTTTTCATTACATCAATAACTTTTTCTTCTTTTTCAACCACATATTCTCCATCCATCACATCAACAAAATGCATTATTCTACCCAAAATGTGCACCAAACAGGGGCTAAATCTTTTTGGGGATTCGTGCTGAATTTAGCTATGAAGTCAGATTAGGCTTGTCCTTTTATAACTGCCCGTGGCTTGTAAGATATATCAAATTGATCGAGCTCGATGGCCCACTTTACCATACGTCCTGAGGTGTCTGTTTTCTACAGTACTTGTCTTAGAGGATAGTTGGTTAGGACCTGTATGGGGTAATTTAGGAAGTAAGGCCGTTACTTTCTTGCTAACATAACTAGAGCGTAAGCGAGCTTTTCTTTAGGAGAGTTGCATAGCTCAGCATCATGAAGTGCCTTGCTGACGTAATAGACTGGGTAACGGATACCATCTTCTTACATGATGAGTACGAAGCTCAGGGTGTGCTCGGATACAACTAAGTATAGTGACACTGTTTGTTGGCCATAGGCTTCGAAGGAGAGGCGGTTGTGATAGTCGTGCTTTCAGCTCTTCAAAAGCTTTGTAACATTCATCGGTCCATTCGAACTTATTTCCTCCCCGGAGTGTGTCAAAGAAAGGTTTACTCAAATCAATAGATCGAAAGACAAAACCTACTTGATGCTACAATTTATCTCGTGAGACTTTGTATCTTCTTAGGTTGGGTTGGAGTCTCCATGTCGAGGATAGCTCAATAATGTATAGTGGGAGCTCGTTCGAGGCTCTATGATAGTGGCTTGAGGCAAAAAGGTCTCTATGTTATATGCTTTATAGGTAAAGCGCTCTAGTTATATTGTTAATAAATGGAGGATGACGGTACAGTAGAGTTGTGACATAAGAGACTTGCTCACATGAATGAGAAAGGATTAGCTATATTGTAGAAGAAAAGTTTACTAAGTGGACTAAAAAGTCCATATCTAAAAAGGTGTATGCATTGTTTGTTTGGAAGCAAAATAAAGTCTCATTCAAGAATTTTCCTCCTTATAGAAAGTTAGAATTACTGGATTTTGTACATTCGGATTTGTTTGGTCTAATGAAGAGAATAACACTTGGCGGCTCCATTTACTTTATAACCTTCATAGATGATTATTCAAGGAAGTTATGTGTTTATACCTTGTAGACAAAAGATCAAGTGTTGATTGTATTCAAGCAATTTAGGCCTTAGTTGAGAAATAAATTGAGAAGAAGCTAAGGTTCATTCGGATAAATAATGGGGGATAGTATTTAGATCCTTTTGATG
Organism: Fraxinus platypoda; assembly: GCA_903798405.1. Taxonomy (NCBI): domain Eukaryota; kingdom Viridiplantae; phylum Streptophyta; class Magnoliopsida; order Lamiales; family Oleaceae; genus Fraxinus; species Fraxinus platypoda. The sequence continues at coordinate 7,867 of CAIGRT010069194.1, read as the reverse complement.
AGTATTGCAAACAGTAGGGAATTCGACATCAAAAGACAACTTTGAAAACTCCTAAGTTGAATGGCATAGCTGAAAGGATGAGCAAAACACTGGTTGAGAGAGTGAGATGTTTACTTCCTCAAGCCCAGTTGCCAATATTCTTTTGGGGTGAGGCATTGAGCACGGTGGTACATGTGTTAAATCTTACACCTTGTGTTTTCTTACAATATGATGTACCTGACATAGTTTGGACTGGTAAGGATGTTTCCTATGATCACTCGTGTATTTTTAGGTATAAAGCATTTGTGAAAACATGACAGTATGTATTCCTTAGTTATGGTCAACGTGAGTTTCGATATAGGCTTTATGATCCAGTTGAGAAGAAAATTGTGTGAAGTAGTGATGTCGTGTTTGTTAAAGATAAGATGATTCACGATACTGAGAAAGTAGAGAAATTTGTATATCAGAAGGGTCATATTTTGATTGATTTGAATCTAGTTCATATAAAAAATTTGTAACACAGATTCAGGATAATGTTTATGATAGCCATCAGGGTATATGTGATGTTGATGCTCCCTTGCAGGCTCAGGCATACGATGAGATTAATGAGCAGTTAATAGTGCCAGATATTACACCAGTACTTCTACCATAGGTTCCACTCATGAAGTTTACCGAATATCAACATCCTTCCACACGATATTCAGCAGATAGTTATTAACTAGCGAGGGAGAGCCCGAGAGTTATACAGAAGCCATAGCAAATGAACATTAGATAGAGTGGGTTGAGGCCATGCAAAATAAAATGCAGTGATTGCATGATAACCACACCTTCAAGTTAATGAAGCTGCTTAAGGGTAAAATATATTTAAATAACAGTTGACCCAAAGGTGAAGCAAAATCAGTTCACTTTACTAGATTGATTGTAAAAGGATTTGGTCAGAAAAAAAAGGTGTTGATTTTACCAAGATCTTCTCTCTAGTTGTAAAGATGTCATCTATTCGTATTGTTCTCGGCCTAGCAACTAGTCTTGACTTAGAAGTTGAGCAGATGAACGTAAAAATTGCCTTTCTTTATGATGATTTGGAGGAGGAGATTTATATGGAGCAACTGACGGTTTCAAAGTGAAAGGGAAAGAGGATTATGTGTGCGAGTTGAAGAAAAGTCTTTATGATCTGAAAAAGCACCGAGACAATTGTACAAGAAGTTTGAGTTTTTCATGGAGGAGTAAGGCTACAAGAAAATAACTTATAATCACTATGTATTTGTTCAAAAATTTTCTGATGATAATTTTATCATTTTATTGCTCTACGTAAACGATATGTTGATTGTTGGTAAGAATGTCTCAAGAATTGACAGGTTGAAGTAGTTGATAATTCTTTTACTACGAAGGACTTGGGAAAACCAAATAAACTCCTTGGCATAAGAATCAGTTGTGATAAGAGTACCAAGAAGTCGTATTTGTCACATGAGGAGTATATTAAAAAAGTGTTTGAGAGGTTTAGTGTGGACAAGGCTAAAGTAGTGAGCTCTTCTTTTTGCTACCTAGTTCAAATTGAGCATTGAACAATATCCTTCTATAGATAAGGGAAAGGAAGACATGGAAAGCGTTCCTTACGCCTCAGCAACATGAAGTTTGATGTATGCAATAGTCTATACAAGACCAGATACAGCCCATGCAGTTGGTGTAGTTAGTCGTTTCTTGTAAAATCCAGGAAGAGAGCATTAGAATGCAATTAAGTGGATCATGAGGTATATTAGAGGCATTTCCAGTTTTAGACTTGGTTTTGGAAATGGACAACCATTGTTAGTTGGCTACATAGATGCAGATATGGCATGAGATGTGGATTACTTTTGTAGGTGAGACTATAGCTTGGCAATCAAAACTTCAAAAGTGTATTGCCATTTCTATGACAAAGGCAAAGTTTATTGCGGCAACATATGTGACTAAAGAGTTGCTAGAGGCAAAGAAGTTCATTAGAGAACTTGATTTCAAGCAGTAGAGGTATGTGTTATTTTGTGATAGCGAGAGTGCTATTCATCTTGCTAGAAATTCTAGTTTTTTGCAAGATCAAAGTACATTGATGTATGATACCATTGGATCAGGGATGCGATGAATGATAAGTTTTCGGAACTTGAGAAAGTTCATACCGATCATAATGGTTCGTCATAAAAATTTTGAAGATTGTTGTTCGATTGTTGGAATGACGAATTCCTCCCATAGTCGAAAGAGGGAGATTTTGTTGGGTTAATCCTCTTATGTGGAAGAAAGCTCATGTCTGGGATTTTTTTTTGTAGCCCAAAGCCCATTGGGATTTTAACCCTAAAAAATGAATATAAATACAAGAAGATACGATAAAATAAATGTCCAAGACATTTTTTTGAAAAAGAGAAAAAAAAAAAAATTTCTTGCGCCCAGATTTCATCAATGTTCCGATGTCGAGTCGTCCGTGGTCTGATCCAGCTTAAATTTGGAGGAAAGGTTCACAAGATATAGAGCTGCAATCTAAACGGTGGATATTAGATTTTGAGTTAGGAAACATTGCTTAATGTGAATGAACAATAACCGGCTATGTTGGTATATATTTCCTAATTTCATATTGTTTTGCCGAGATTTTCGTTATCTTGAAAAAAATACGTTGTAGCATCTAGTTATGACTAGAGAAGACTTTGTATACCCATTATTTGGTTTATAGTGGATGTTTTGACTGAACTGTGTCCCACGGTTTTTATTTCTAATATCAGAGAAGTTTTTCCATGTAAAATAATTGCTTGTGTTCTTGTGGCTTGGTGTCATTGATTTTCTTTAAAATATTTTCAGCATATATAATTGTCATAAAAGGGCATTTTACTTTTTTGTTTTTTTGGGAGAAAAAATATTCCGTTGTGTGACAATTTTTTTGCATCTTTCCCGATAAAAGGTTGCCCACAACATTCCCATATCAGCAAAACACAATCCAAATAGCTATTTGGGTAACTAGTGCGGCCGTACACCATTATGCTCATACGACTATTCGATTTACCTTCAATTACTTCAAATGCGTATAACTTTAGATCCATAAGTCCAATATGCAATTCGTGAATTAGATTGAATCCAAATTCGATCATTAATTTCAATTATATATTATAAGTTAGATGGATCTCCATGCCTCATCTTGTGATGCTCTCAAGAGTTCACTTTTTTCATTTTTTAATACTTTGTTTTCGCTCTGTTCTTAGCTATTGTTTTTCTGAAGCTCGAGGTTGTTCTCGAATTTTCACTTATTCTTGTTCTTTTATGGTTTTCTCGTTCTATCTTCAACCTTGAATACTTGACATTGTCTTATTTTCAGCATTTTAGTTCCTTTTTTCCCTATTTTCATAAAAATATCTCTTAGTACCGATTTTTAACAAAAAATACAAAACAAATTGTAAAATAAATACATTTTGAAAGTGAAATACCTGTAAATAAATAGGAATAAATTATATTACCTCCTTCTATCAATAGATTAAACATGTATATATAGGTATAATTTATATTTAATAAAATGATTAGACCAATTATCAATTTGGAATTGGAGCAAAGTTAATTTCCACAATCACCTTCTCTCAACCTAACCTGAGTTCCCTAAACCTAATTGATGGAGATCAAGATAAAGATTTAAACAAAGATAGAAATAAAGTGTAATTATATTTTAAAATAGAGTTTTATATAAAGTATGTTTATTTTATTTAGATTTGATATTTTGATAAATTTTTGGATTAGTAGAAGTTCGTTTAATTTGATATTCTTAGTTTATTTGCTATATAAATATAGGGGCTTATTTAATAAAATAGTCAACCTAATTATATGAATAAAGATTTGTTTATTTTTACCCTCAGTTCTTATGTTATTGTACCCCTTTCTTTTCTTAATATTCAATTGTTCGTTAACAAATTATATATTCTTGCGTCAATTTGGTATCAGAGTCACTTGCCTCTGTCTCCGCTCCACCAACACCACCACCTGGTTCTCTCATCTTCTCATTCCACTCTGCAGTCCACAATCGTTTTCGTCGCCGCTCGTAACCCAAGCGACGTTGATCCAACCGCCACCGCACCGTTTTGTGCCCCACCAGTCGTTGGCCTCCCTTTTCTATTTGGGTAGTATAATTTATTTGAGTCTCATTAATTTGTGTATAGATTAGTTGATTATATAAAAAAAGAAAAAGAAAAGAAAAGAAACGTGAAAAAAAGGAAAAAAAAAATCGTCTTTTCAGGATCGTTGAGCCTTTTTACTCGTGTTGATTGAATTAGTTGTTCAAACAAAGTCGGTTACTGCAATTTATTCTACCTTCGTTGTCTTTAATTGAGCTCCTATCTTTACTCAAACACACTAATGATTTACTCTCAAATGTGGACTATTCACCTGTTGTGTCCGTGCTGGCATCTCGTTCTACACTTATTACAACATTGGTCAACGATTAATTTTTAAAACATTCAAATTTTGCTATAAAAGTAGCAGTTGCTTCTTGCCTTAGCGAAATATTCCGTATTACGGCACCCGATACCACTTATAATGACGAAATAATGCATGATATCTTTCCATTAATTATATCATGTTTTACATCTCTCATTGACAAATCCACCAAATTGTATATTAAGGGAGTTAGGATACTTGAGACTATGGCCAATGTGAGATATTGTATTATCATGTTGGACCAAGACTATGGGCATTTGATAATTAATTTGTTCCAACATTTTCTTTTAGCACTAAGGGAAACTCAACGAGGAAATATCTTTACATTCATAGAGACAATTGTGACCTTAACATTAAAAGAAAGTGACAATATCTCTCTAAACTTGATTACCCTTCTTTTAGCTTGTGTACATAATGAAAATAAGAAGGTTTTTCATGTTGCATCTAATGTAGTGGAAATACTTTTTGATAAGTGTGCCTGACACGATCAAATCTTACAATCCTTTTTGTTTATATAATTATAGTGTAGTTGTTTCTTTCCTTTGCACAGAACTTGTAAGTCTAGAATAGTGTATTGTGTTCTCTATCATGATCACATCTGTAATCGATACACTAAACACAACATAGTTGAAGAATTACCTATAATATTACCATCAAAGTCAAACATTCCATATGTCCTAGATCGCATGCCTACTCTTTTGCATGACTTTCACATTGACTTGTTTTGGTATTATCTCAAGTGCATGATATTTTCTGGTTTGCCACGTTATTTTTCAAGGCCATTATTTGATTGCACATTTTCCTATTGATATTAAGATGTTACTTACTAATTATCGACATGCTATGTTAGCTCGTCATTTTGTTGTCAATGTTCCTAAAGTTCACGTTAAGATAAAAAGATAAATTATTTTCAATCATAAAGCTATAAGACTCTAACCGTGATTATTATTCTTTGTTGCGTGTCTCATTAACTCGATTTCCTAAACCTATTAAGGAGTTTCTGAACATTTATATAAAGATGGTTTGAGCCTTTGATATTGCAATCATTTTTTTCTGCAAGCTAATTTACAATGACGGTTCCTTGTGTTTCTCATTAATCAAGTGAAGATTTTGAAGATGAGTTGCATGAGTATTCGCTATTTGGAGTTCAATATCGTTATTGGATTAAAAGGAGAGATCGTCTCCTTTGGTCAAATCATATTGTTGGGGATGATTTATAGCTTCACTTGTCATCAATTGTTTATTTTCGATATTTAGTTCATAAGAAAGATAATTTCCCTTGGCATGAGTTCATTCATATGTTTTTGTCAAGGGCTCAATACAGACACTTGATCAAGACAAAAGATCGACCTCCTTGACTATAAAGTTTCAGTCTAACTTGTCGGAGTTGAGTTTTCTTAGTTGAGGAGAAATGATAGAGATCATGATAGAGATTAAAATAAAGATAGTGATAAAGTATAATTAGGATTTTAAAATAGAGTTTTATTTAAAGTATGTTTATTTTATTTAGATTTGATATTTTGATAAAGTTTTAGATTGGTAGAAATTTGTTTGATTTGATATTCTTAGTTTACTTCATCTGTAAATAGATAGACTTATTCAATGTAATAGTTAACCTGATTCTCTTTGTCCTCAATTTTTCTATTCTTGAACCCTTTTCTTTTTCTTAATTTTCGATTGTTCGTTAACAAATATAAGTTCCTGTATCACTAATCCTAATCATTTATGTTCAAAAATTGTAGTCCATGAGCAACAATCGGAGCGAATAGTACTCAAACATGTTTTGTTTTTGCAAATTATGTTTGAGGGTTCTTGTTTAGCGTATTTTGCCGGGTGAGAAAAATGAGACATTCTCTATGATTTCAATTTTATTTTCACATCTCAATTGTTATGTAAATTTTATTCACCTATTGTATGTTTTAGAATAATGTAACGAAGATGGCAATTTGAACTGGTAGAGAAAATGGAGGTCTTTCTACTTAGAGGAGGTAAGTGAGTTGCGATCAATGACTGGTAAAAGTTTTCAAGTAGCTGGCTATGGCACTGGTGTTTAGGCCATCCATCTTTTTCTTATGTAGAATGTTTATTTCCTGAGCTATTTCAAAACATCTCTACTTCTAGTTTACGGCGTGAATAATGCATCAATCGTGAATAATTTCTTCACAAAATATGACATCCTTCACCAGATGCCCTATGCCTACAAACCACAACATAATGGCGTAGCAGAGCGAAAGAACCGACATATCCTAGGAGAGGACAGTACATTACAATTCACTATGTAAGTTCCTAAGTGGGCTCAAGTTGTCATGATGTTGTCTTTTTATAAATCGAATGCTTCCGTGTGTTATTAACTATCAAACCACTTTGAGAATGTTGTTATGATTTCACTCTATTCCATATGTCCTAAATCTTAGTCCTAAAGAGTTTTGTTGTGCGTTTTGTTCATGTACACCTCACCTTAGGGATATGCTTGATCCTCGTACATTTAAATGTAGACTTCTTGGACATTCTAACTCTCAAAAGGGCTAGAAGTGTTTTAATACTCCTGTCAGAAAAATCTATATTTCTATGGATGTTTAGTTCTATTATCCAGGGTCCTATTATAGGATTGATTTGTTGGTTCTCTTTGGGGAGAGAGAATTGTAAAGCAGAGGAACAAGTGTGGTTTGGAGAAAAGTGGTAGTGGATTTCGGGTAAGGGAGAGTTTATAGATAGACCTTCAATTGCTCAACAACCAGAAAATAAAGAAGGGATAAAATTAGGAATGAAAGATCATCTAAGTTGTTCCGTTAACGTTATATAATAAGGGATGAGGGTGCTATTGTAGACCCCATGCTAGACTCTAATAAAACTGTCGGGGTCCTCTCCTAGTTCTAACATTTTCCTTGATGATACTATCATATCATAAGATGACTCTTCGACTATTAAACATGATGTACACATTTTTCCTCTTATTTTTTAGTTTCATCCTCTGATTCTAACCCTGCAGTTTCAGAAATTGCTATCCTAAAGAGATATCCTCATTTCGATCGTGAAGAACCCGATATGTTAGGTTTCTCAAATTTTCTACTAATAATGTCTATCTCGTCTTTGATTTTATTTTTTTATCATTGCTTATCTAAAACTCATATAACTTTGCCTCTTTAGTTATCTTATGCATCTTTTACTAGTCATGTTGAGGAAGCTCTTGAAGAGCCTAAGTGGAAGTTTGCTACGGTAGATGAGATGAATGCTTTCTAGAATAAATTTACTTTAGAGATGGTTAAGCAACCTTACAGAAAAAAGACTATGACGTGTAAATAGGTATTTTAAGTTAAGTATAAGTTAGATGGGACAATAGACAGGTGTAAGACTAGACTGATTACCCAAAGTTACATATAGACTTATGTGATCAATTATTGTGAGACCTTTGCATCAGTAGCTAAGATGAATACTATTAGAGTCATACTATCTC
>CAIGRT010069193.1:0-17093 GCA_903798405.1 Fraxinus platypoda | reverse complement strand
CCTGGCGGCGCATTTGCGCGCCTTTTAGAACATGGGTACTTTCCCACTTTTTTGAATGGCAAAATTGTCTCTTCACCGTAAATGAAAAGAAGATAAAGAAAAAGCAAACAAAAAATAAGATGTATCATCTTCCCAAAATTCACCCTAATCAAACTTGCGCCGCCACAAGCTAGGCTCCTTCCTTTTCGGCCTTTTCCTCTATGCAACATCCAGCCTACCATCGTCATCGTCATCGTCGCTACGATCACCTTCACTCAATTTTGCCTCGCCACCGTTCCACTCTCGGGGAGATTTCTCCCTTGGTTTTGAGCCGATAGTTGGAGGGAGAAGAGATGGAGGTAGTGCTTGTGGTGGGTGACAAAAATGTGATTCATTGTATATGAGGTGGTGGTAATTGATTTTGGATGCGCAGGTTGGGTAGTTCATAGTTGGGGTTGCGGAAGATGCCAATATTGTTTTTGTTAAAAAATTTAAAATTATTTTTAAGTAGAAAAATGTGGATAAACCTTTTTGTCCTTCTAAAATTTGGACAAGTGCATTTCATGCATAGTAACTATTCGAAGTCTTACTATTGCATATTTTTTTATATAAAAAAGTTAAAATTTAAATGTTCAGGACTTAATTTTTACTTTTAGAAAAGGTGAGCAACCCCATTGAAATTATCCCTTTTTATGTGTTATAAATGTCAGTCCATTGTTGTCCTCAAAATCAGTTTAAGAAATAAAAAAGAAAAGGAAAAACTTCCGTTGGTTCTTCTGAAAAAAAAATGGAAATTAGTCCTTCTTTACGTGGCTACTTGTCAGCGGTTGATTTTCTTCTCTCTCCTCCTCCACCTTCCCCTTCTCTCTCTTCAGAAATTATCCTCGACTAGGCTCCGTAGTTCCCCGCTTTGCTCAGATTCCATACGTGATACGCCGTGCACCGGCCTCCGGTGCCGCCTACTCACTCCTAACCAGCTAGCGTAGTCCTGGGACTGATAGAGTACAAGAATTCACTCACATTTTTACTCTCTCACTGCGGTTGTTAATCCCTGTACTCAACCCCCTCTGTATCACAATGTATCCTCATTCTCACCCATCCTAGAAACCGAATAGTTACTGGAACATATTGTGCGCTTTAATTTCCACATCCCCACTATTTTTTTGTAAACCCTAGTTTTTTACCAGTTTAATTTAATGTCTGGACCGCCACGAGTGAAATCGGTGAATTTCACTGAATCGGAGACGAGGCCCGTGCTCGGGCCAGCCGGTAATAAAGCTAGATCCATGGTTTTGCAAAAGCCCATTTCGAAACCCAAGTTCGAGAAAGCAGTGAAATCCCAATATAGTGACGAGCCCGAGGGGAAAATGTCTCCAGCAGCTAAGGAAACTGAACAATCATCTCCGACGATGGGTTTTAAGAGTAAAAATAAAAGTGCAGCCTCCGTTTTGAGGACTCGGCAGCCGAATTTGTCAATGAACGCTTCATGTTCTTCTGATGCCTCCTCGGATTCTTCGCACAGCCGGGCTTCCACGGGAAGGATTAACAGGCAGAGCATTACCCCGACTGCACCAATTAGAAGGAAGCAGCAATGCGGCCCAAAAAATGAGAAAATTGAGAGAGTTGAAAAAAATATTGGGGGTGAGGGTGAAGGTATAGTGATGGAAGGTTCAGTGGCCAAGAAGAGGTGTGCTTGGGTGACTCCCAATACTGGTATGTTGCATTTTACATGGTTCTTTGATTTTCCGAGCTAATTATAATAGCTATTTTATCTCATAATCAATTTTGTTCAAATTTGTTAGCCAATTAGTAAGGATTATACAAGATATCTTGATGCTTTGACTATTGGAATTTGGAATCGTGCATGCCTAGAAATTTAGGTTCATTATGGTGTGCATTTGAAAATGATTGCCCGAGTTGAAGGTTCTTAGGTGGTTTTGACAATCATAGTATATATTTGTTAATTTTGGACGCGTGTTGATATTGCGTCAGATGGGAACACTAGAGGGAAATCACACGTACACTAGTAAATCCATTCTACATCAATAAAGAGGAGATCTTTTGTGCTTTTATTTAGGTGTTACAGGATGGTGTATACATCTATTGGTGAATGGCCAAATTGATTTGTTGAGCACGAACTTCTGGACTGTGTTCTCCGCATATGAATTTGAAGTCATTGCATGTAGTTAGATAATGGATATTCTTACTCTTGGGAGGATAAATGAGAAAACTCGCTATGACCACAATGGAGGTTGAAGGGTAGTTGCCCTTTCTATTTTAGAGTCAATTAAACTACCTCCATCTAACATGGTTTCACTTTAGTAGGTTGAAATATATTTCCAGATCATCTTCTCAGCTTGTATTTGGAAATATTTTTTCAGATGTAAGAATGAATTTCAAATGAACTGATTCAAATAATTTATTTCAAATTCCAATGCTTCTACGTCTGTTGGTTGGGCAAGTGGATTTAGAGAAAGGATTTCGAATCCATGGAATTGAGATCTCTCTCTCTCTCTTCAAGAGGTAAACATTAAATTCTAGCCTACAAAGAAATGAATCTGCAATACCGAAAGTCTCACCGTTACCCAGAACTGTACAAAGAAAAATAGATACTACAGTTTATATAAATCAAAGCAAGCTATCCAATTGCCCCAGCCGAACCTGGTCGCAGGAAGAAATCATACTTGTAATTAAGTATACGAGATTGATAACCAACCTCGATTTCACTGTGTCCCAAAGAACTATTTCAGAATTCATCAAAATTTTATTGGCAAATTCAAAAAGCATGGAATGCTCATGTACTTAAGGAAAATTATTTAGAAAGCAAAATTTTATGCATAATCTTGTTTGCTAAAACATTTTAGCTTAGGGTTAGGGAAACTGAACAATTATATACAGATAGACACTTATCATGAGTAGAATAGGATTCCCCCATCTCTACTCTGTGTGTGTGAGAGAGAGATCCAACAATCCTTGATGAATTGTGTGGATGGGTATCTGCAGATTCATTCATTAGTTTAAGTTAGAATGATTTGTAAAGACATTAGTTTTGATGGATTTGAAAACAGTAGGGGCAATAGGACATCTAATCAGCTGCCAAAGACTAAGGATATGGATTGAAATCTATTGGCCAAAAGGATTCTCATGAAATTTCGGTCATGTCCAATACTTTAGAAACCTCATTTGGTCAACTTTCCTTCTAACTTCCCCTGTGGGCTCTGGTTACCTACATCAGTGGTCGTCCTCTTCCTTGATATATAGTATCAAACTCGTACTTGAGGATTCATTGATATTACAAAGCAGATGCTGTGTGTTCTAAATATATGGCAGACGTTGGCTGAGGTGTGATTTCACTGCATTGATGCTGAGTTCCAACCCATTTTGAGATTCTTCTATCACTATATATTGTTCACTTTTAGTCCTCTTGCTGGAATGTAAATTTGCCAAATGTCCAATTTCATTTTCTGTTGATTTTCTTGTGCTGATATTTTTCTTTTCCAAAAGATCCAACTTATGCTGCTTTTCATGATGAGGAGTGGGGAGTTCCAGTCCACGATGATAAGTACGTACTCCTTGCAGCTGTGTTCGCTTTCTGATTTGCAGCTTCCACTTTGAATGAAACTTTGTATGATAGCTTTATCATTGTTCATTTCTGTTTTTGACAATTTGCAGGAAACTTTTTGAATTGCTGAGCTTTTCTACTGCGTTGGCTGAACTAACATGGCCCGTCATTCTTAATAAAAGGCATCTATTTAGGTATTTTATTTGTTTCTGTGATGTTTTTGACAATCAGAAAATTGGTTCAACAATTTGGTGATTGTTATTTTTCATGAGCTTTCGTTGTTGCTGGTTCAATATGTGAATATATGAATGCAGAGAAGTCTTTGCGGACTTCGATCCCATTGTAGTCTCAAAATTGAATGAGAAGAAGATAGCATCACCAGGAAGTCCAGCAAGCAGTCTTCTGTCAGAACTAAAGCTTCGATCAATTATTGAAAATGCACGTCAAATTTCTAAGGTATACCCTGACAGACTTTATTGCTTTTTTCTAAAAAATAAAAAATTCTACAAATTTGCAGTGTTACATTTTTCTTTTCACGTCTACGATTTATTATTATTTAAGGTATGGTGAGTGTTGCCTTTTCATCCTTAAACAAGCTGTGAAAAGACTGAAGATATTAATTAGTGTGGAAAAGATGGTGATGATGATATTCGTTTCTATTTATGAATGATGAATCCCCATGGCTTTGATTTGTCGCATTAGAAGTGAAATCGAATATTAATTTACTTTTCTGCCATATTTTCAGTTAAGCACGTATACATGGTAAGATGGGTTGAGTATTTATCATAATCCAAATCGTTTCTATATATGAATGATGAATCCCCATGGCTTTGATTTGTCGCATTAGAAGTGAAATCGAATATTTATTTACTTTTCTGCCATATTTTCAGTTAAGTACGTATACATGGTAAGATGGGTTGAGTATTTATCATAATCCAAATATATTGGCAGTTATACAGCATATGAAATGAAATGTCTAATTAGTTAACCATTTATATGTATCTTCCACTTTAAAGGGTCAAATAACAATGAGTATGTTCAAAGAAGTGTTTATTAGTAAAAGATGGCAATGTGAAAATTTTAAGCTTAGCGCCTAATGCAGTTCAACAATCATATATAGTTTCATATTTCTTGGCTTTCTCCTGATGCAGATAATAAATGACCTCGGGTCTTTCGAAAAATACATTTGGGGTTTTGTGAACTTCAAGCCTGTAACAGGTAATTTTCGCTACCCACGACAGGTTCCAATCAAGACATCGAAAGCTGAAACCATAAGCAAAGACTTGGTGAAAAGAGGATTTCGGGGAGTAGGGCCTACTGTCATTTACTCGTTTATGCAAGCAGCTGGAATCACAAATGACCATCTCATCAATTGTTATAGATATCAGGAATGTATAACTGCTGGTGCAAGGGACAGGGACGAGGGCCTGAAGGCTAAGATCGAAGGGAAACAACCTGAAGACATTGCTGAATTCGAGTTAGTCAGGGCTATCGACGACTTGAGTTTATCAACTTAGTATGTGTCAGATGTTTGTACTACGGTGTATCGCAGTGTATGATGTGAAGGGATAGTTTCCCGCACTTAGGATCGCCTAATAGCTGACAGGAAATTTATGTACAAATCATTATGAATATTGTATTCATTTTCTGTGTACATTACATGAAGGGTCTGTTTGATAGGCAAATGTGGAAATAAATTTCAATTCCATGTTACTTAGAAAAAAAAATCACCAAATTTATAGGAATTCGTTTTCCATGAAAACAAAGAAAATGTAGCTTAAATTGGTTGTACGTTGGAATTCGGTTACCATTTCCACGTTGCAATCAAAAGGTCAAAATGAAATTCGTTTTTTTCGGATGTGACAATTTTCATGAAATTCTTTGCAATCAAATAGGGTCGAAGAGAATTTGCCTGGAAAATAATATTCAAGGTCCTCAGCTCTAGCATATGTTATCCATACATTCCGTAAAACCCACAATTATTACCGATTTTTGAACGCATTCTTTGGGACAAACGTGCACTCAATGTATGATACTTTATACTATGTTTTTTTATGCATACTATGTAATGTCTCCAATTACATAAAATGTATGTATACTATGTAATGTCTCCAAAAGAAGTCTTGTACAAGAAGGTGAAAGAAGTCACGTCAAAAATGGTACTCTACATTTGGCAATCTGCCTTTCAGTTTAGTGAAGAAATTTTCCGGAAATAGCAGCTGCTAGTGCTGATTTGAAATTTGGATCTTCAGTCAATGAAGAAGCTATTTGTTCTACCAAAAACTGTTGGAACTCTGGTGTATGAACTTTGCCGTTTGAATTTCTCGCATCGTAACTCATCTTTTGTTCCGTTAGATCAAGAGTAATGGACGGTTGAGACGAGCTAAGAGAGTTGGAGCAAGGGACCGAGCCAAGTGTCATACAGCGGTTTGAGCCAGAAGTCATCTCAAGCTTGGATGTGTGTGGATGGTTGTGCTCCCCTTCATAAGTTGCAACTAGAACGGATTGATCCTCTGAACATCTTTGAACCTACAAAAATATTGAAAGAAGAAACTTTAGAATGTTAAAGACTTGTCAAATTTCAAGAAGTTAAAACATTTTTCATGGCCAAGCTAACACTTTGCTTACAAATTCCACACCTTTAGTACATGTTTGGTACGCAATATTGGACTCGACAAGACAATATTAGGTATGAGAAAACACAAACAAACAATTTATCTATAGTACTAATAGAGTCGTTATACGTACCTAACACGTACTTAATGAGAATCAATATGCAATCTTGTCTCCAAGTTATAGCCAAAAGATGTCTTAAAGAGAGATGAGATGTTCTCTATGGATGATTTTGAACTTAAGAAGAAAATTTAGTACATTTTTGCCCAAAAAAAAAAGTTCATGATACAAATGTCATATGATACTTGGCCCATATATCGCCCCAATTTTTTAAAATTTATTTTTTACCAAACTCGTTTTCAACCACATATTTTATGAGATCCATAATTTTTATCAACTTTAATCTAAACCTACTAAAAATATGATTTTTATGAGAACCAAGCAGGGACTAAGCTTCTGATTGGAGTCATGTATCTAGAAACATTCACATAATATCATTCGATAACACAACTTATGTGATACTCAATCAGTCGAGTTCTGTGAAATCATTTCATAGAAGTTGATTGCTCTCCATTTTTATAACACAAATCGAGTTACTACTTACTAATAATAAGTGTCAACTAATATTAACCTAGGCTTTAATGCTTTATTGTGGCTTACCTTCTTTTTGACTGGACAAGTAGGAGCATGAGAACACTTGAAATAAGCTCTTGGACAAGGGTTGGCTCTAGTCACTTTCTGTCCATATTTCCTCCATTGATATCCATCCTTAACAATCTGCAGTTTTAATATACAATAATTCATCAAGAAACCACGATTCCAAAGTGTGTTTCCTCACTAACAACTTAAGATTTTAGACGAGATGGTTCAACACAATCAATGTCGACTTACAAGGCTTGTATCAGATGCTTGTGTTTGAACGAAAACCCGCGAAATCTTTGCTTTGATGTGTTCTTCATTTAGTTTCTTGCATGCTTCTTCATCACTAGAGCTGCTCTCAGAAGCTGAGCCATTGATTTCAGTTTTCCTTTTTCTTGATGCTGCAGTGTTATCCATTGTTGGATTGTTGGTTTTATACTCCATTAATCTGCTTTGCAATTCATTGTAATTTTCACACACTACTGTTAACATTTCTGTGAGCCTCTTGTTTTCAGCACTAACTCGGTTTAGTTCATCTATCAAAGCACTTCTCTGTATAAAAACATGAAAAGAAAATATTCAATGTTCATCAAGAAAATCTGTTGAAAATAAAGGAATGATGACAATTGAAAAGCTCGTTGATTCAAGAAGAATATCAAAGTCTAAAGAAACTGAAAATAAAGTGGAAAAATGCCAGTTTAACTCCCTAAACTAGGGAATTCCTCCACATTCCCACAGGCTCGAAGACTTCGAGTTTTGCTTAGAAGCATGTTTACGCTCGAAAGTGGTATTATTTTCTCAATCAAAGGCTTTGAGTCACAGCCTTGGACCTTCCAAAATCATCTTGAGATGATCTCTAGGAGCCATGAATTCATACTCTTTGCATATCGTATAGTGAATCGAAGATAAGTAGAAGATGACTAACACTCCAAAGCTCGTTAATTCAACTCCGAACATGGAGAAGAAACATCAAAAAAATCACTCACCTCATCTGGAAATCTTAAAGGTGTGACATTAAGATCCAATGAAGTATTTAGCAGAGTGGTGAATTCCATATGATGTTCCAAAGAGTTTGTTCTTCAGAAAATGTTCTTAATCTTGTCAAGTTTTTCTGTGTTTAAATAACAATGTTTGCAGCACAAAAATGAATAGAAATATATATTCAAGAAGCAGAAACACAACTTGTAGGAAGGTAACAATGAAGATGAAGAAAAGTGATAAAGTAATGGCTTTGAGACTTTTGTTTATAGCAGCAATTGGACCAGTACACTGGGAGCTGGCAAGAAAAGTAATGTAGGGTTTTATTATGGAGAATATAATAAAGAAATTTATCGAGGTCACGAAATATATTTCGACGAACTTTATAAATAGAGAATAGATAGAGTCTCAATAGAACAAATTATATGAGAAAGAAGTAAATGAATAATAAACGTGACGCGGGAGATCAATATCGATACACCGACCAAAGTTAAATAAAAACTATTGTGCCTCGAAAAATATGTTTTGTCATGTCAAATTACATTAGTAGGTTGAATTAGACGAGACCAAATATAATTTATATATAGATTTGTCACAGTGATTCTTGGCACGAAATGTCAACCAGCGTCAATTATGTCCCAGTGAATTCTGTTATTTCAAAATATAAATAAGGGAAAAAGAAAAAGAGAAATGGGATATTGAAATTCTTGCAAGTAGTCAAAGTCAAGCCCACCTTTGAAAAGGAAAAAGTACATGTGGACTAGCCTTTGCTTTCATTTCACGTTTACGCGCATTTTCCACGTCAAGTCTCTATTTTATTCACTCTAGAGTTGAACAATTTATTCAACATTATATATAAATAATAATTAATTTTTTATTCTTTTTTGAAAAAAGCAAACTTATTAGGAAAATGCGATCACCTAAATTAATGTTCTAACCTCACTTGTTCTAGATATCATTATTCAACATTTAAATAGAAACTTTTTTTTTAACCCAGATGTGTAGTTAATTTGATATATTTATTTGAAATCGTGAGCTCAAAAATTCTATTGTAACCCAGAAATTGACACATACAAAGTTCAAACAAGAATGCAATGGCTGAATCAATGAACTGCTAAGAAAAGAAAAAGTCTACGACGTGATTTATGCACTTTTACAATCTTGAAGCATTTGACAATGTAGCAGTGACTCCATTGTGATGATCATCACTCTAGATAAATAACACTATTCGTGTTTATTAGGCAAAGATCCATTCTTTTATGACTTTCATAAGCAATGGAGGTGTTCGAACTCTAGCCCGTATAAATCTATTAGGTTCATTTGCATCATGTCATAGTTCCTCTAGAATTGAATCCATATGCGAACGAAGATTTTAAATAAAAAACGACACTTAAAACATCGGATCCTACCCCTGAGCTTAGACTCAAGTTCCCTCTACTGCAACCTTCTATGTTCAATTTATGAAAAATCGAGCACTTGGTCTGCACCGTTTCACCACTGCAAGGGTGGTTAAAACAACCAGAACCAACATAATCAAATCACAACAAGCCATTTTGAATCGATTCTTCTTAAATTTCAAATAGTTTTAGTTCTTAGAACTAGTTCAAATCCAACTAGACTACTAGTATTTTTTCTAGTTAAACAATGTTTTTTTTTTTGATATGTGGTGAATGATTTTCTAATCCAACTAGTTTTTTTATTGTATGGAGATGGAACTTGTTGTTTGCATTGAATGAGACATGTATTTTTGATTTTGGATGTGAGTATTCATTTTTTGTGTTAGACTTTGTACTGTAATTTGTATTAATAATTTTAAATTTTGTTTATGGAACAGGAATAATTCGATTCGATTCTGGTTCAGTATTATAATAACATGTAGAACGATTCAATTATTAAACAACCATTGGTTCTCGGCCAAATCACACCCACCCCAAATGGATTGAGTTTAGTCCCGATATCACGCGATCTTAGTCACACAAGATTAGAATTGGTAGGAATTTCGTAACTGATTTGAAATAAAATACAATTTAAGGACTAACTTAGAAATTTACTACAACTTTAAGGATCAATATTTATTCCCTCATTTTTGCAGTCTCGTTGCTTTACTGACCAGTTGAGTACATGTCGTGGACATGAACCACGCCAAATTATCCAATAAAAACAATCCATGTCATCACATAACCACGTGGCAAATAATGATTCGTTCTCAATGTTATACGCACGTGGCATTCTCGAACGCTACGCACTCCCTTCATTAATCTCAAACTCAAATCTGAACTCGCAAAAATTTTCGGACTCCAATTGCTATCGGACCCTCCATCGGAGCTCTGGCACCGTGTTAAGATTCCAATCGTGGCTCCCTCCGGCCAACAATCAAACGGCCTCACCCGTAGAAAATCAGCGCCGCCGGCCGCCTCCGTCCAGAAATCGGGTCCTACCCGAATAGTCTACAGGGAGTTCGTAAACTCGTCTTCCCGTTCTGATCTGAACTCACCATTTTGGCAGAGTACTTGGTTTATATCGATATTGCTAGCAATGGCAGTCTCATTTTTCGCACTCGCAATTTACCTTTTTCTCACGCTGGACTCCGATTATACATCCACTCCTGTTTCCGCTGCTTCCGAAGGCGTTCAGGTAAACGATTATATAATATTATTCACACGCACTAAGATAGAAGGATTAATGCTTATATAGGTGTGGTTGTGTGTGGAAATGTTGATCGGAAAATCGGGTCGACTTGATTTGGACTTTGGAAAGTCATTTCGAATTAGAATTGACCTTTGGGAGTTGTTGATGAGCGCCACCAAATGTGAAGGAAATGTTCACTGTGAGATATGAATTTGATGCGGTTTCATTTATGAATTTTTTGAAGTGAAAATTGGGAAAAACTTACTTTGATTAATTTTTGTTTTTGTTCTATAATTTGCCTATGCGGGATTGATTTGATCATTAGATTTGTTTACAAGTTCATTGGATAGGGTTAAGGAAGAAAAGCTAGTTAAAATGTTGTCTTGTACTGAATACTTATCATACCTTTTGGCTTTCCTTCTAGAACGTTTTATTTTAAATTTAAATCGAAGCTTATGTGCTATGCTAGGTCACTAGGAAATCAGGGGCTTTGGTTCAAAGGATTTTATAGAAAATGTTTCAGAGCTGAAATCTTGAATATGATCTTTTTTCATGATTTGAACTTGAGGTTGCCATTTGAACTCCATGAAAAGATAGGGTCTTGTTGTATCTCTTTCAAAGTTGTTGTAAATGGTTTTGTAGATTACATATGGATCAACAATCAAACTGATGCATGAGCGAACCAAGTTCCGGCTACATTCACATGATGTGCCGTATGGCTCTGGCAGCGGGCAACAGTCGGTTACTGGTTTCCCTAATGTTGATGACTCTAACAGTTACTGGGTATGTTAATCCTACACTATGCAGTTTTTCCTTTATAGTACTCAGTGAGGTAGAAAATACAAGTGCAGTAGTCTAATGTTTTTCATTGAAATTGTTGCTTGATTTGGCAGATTGTTAGGCCTACACCAGACTCATCTGCAAAACAAGGAGACGCAATTAAAAGTGGAACTATCATTAGGTTGCAACACATGAGGACCAGGAGATGGCTACATAGCCACTTGCATGCATCCCCAATATCTGGCAACCTCGAGGTTAGTATATGTGCTCTTTATTAGGATCCGTGTCATCCTTGTGTCCCATATTGAAAACCAACAGGCAATACTGTCACCCATGAAATTGAAAATGAAAATGTTTCGCCAAAACTTGAGTTGTTTTTTTCGTTCAATATTTTTATCTCAGTCTTCTTATTCCACCTAAATGAGCATCAGGCGAGTGTTTCTCTGTGTTTTGGACTAGTGAAATTACATTGATTCCTTTTGTTTTCAAGCTTATAGCCTGAATCTATACTTCAGGAATACATAAATATTTCTTGTTTTCAATCTTATCCCCCTACTCTGTAACATTGGTTTTATCATAGCGTGCACAATCCCGTGAGAGTTCATAAGAGCTTTTGTCAGTAGCTTCTACCTCAGTTTAATGATGGAAAATTTTATGTCATAATTTTAATACAAATTGCAGCTTTTAGATGAAGATTGATCTTTGATTTTTGAGGTTGATGTCGGACTTGGCTTTTATTTTCCATGGATCTCAATGATTTCTAATGACTCTCGGGGAAATAGTTGAATCCTAAAAAAATAGATATGTCTTGGTGTTATAGTGCTCTCCTGTCTCTTTCCCCTTCTGGAGATGCAGTGGTCTATTTTAGAAGGCTTCAGAAATGTGTAGTCATTTCTTATTTTCTTATGGGCAGTCATGGCTATTTAATATACTTTCTGCCAACAAACTTCTGAATATTCAATAAAAAGCAATAAGCTGGTAATACATAGATTTCGAGGTTTGATGTTGCCATTCTTGCTATGTCAGGCGTTAGCATAATATGAAATGAACCATTTTAATTGTAATGAATTTTTATATGTATACACTCATACATTGAAGCAGAAGTGTTATGAGGTGCATACAAAATGCCAAAATTTTCAAAAAAGAAAAGGAAAAACCCTCACTGAATTTAATCCATTGCAAATATTGAACTCCTGATCATTGCTTTGACTGATCATGAACTTATCTGAAATGACAAAAAAATAAATGAAAAGAAAAATCTTCTGATTCTGGTTCCAGCCTCCAGTGTTAGCATATTAAACGTCCATGCTTGCATGGCTATGTGCCACACTGCTGGAAATGCAAGAGGTCATATTTATATGAACAGTGATTTCATTCTTTGTTATTATAGATTCATATTGTTGTTGCTTGTATGTGAAGAGGGGTTCAAGGCGATGGCAAGTTTTTTGCATCTTCTGTGCTACTTGAGTTATCTGAAAGTTAGATAGGCTTAAATTAACTAGCATCATATAAACATTTACAGGTCAGTTGCTTTGGAGATGATGGTAACTCTGACACTGGTGATTATTGGAGGTGAGACCTTCATTCTGAACCTTCTTAGCATGTTTTGTCTGGAGGATCAGAGAGCACTGAATAGTGCCAAGAAAGAACTGTCCATATTGTATACCAAACATGTACATAGTGTTCATGTATTTCACGTGATATTTATCTCATATGCATTGTTGTGCTTTAGACTAGAGATTGAGGGAAATGGAAAGACTTGGAGGCAAGACCAAAGGGTGAGACTTCATCACGTCGACACTGGTGGATATCTACACAGTCATGACAAGAAATACAACCGTATAGCTGGCGGACAGCAAGAGGTGAGATCAATATGAAGTCATTATGGTATTCAATAACAGCAGGCCAGTTTTCATTATGTAACATCCTTAACGACAACTCCCTTGCATACATTGCAGATTTGTGGTGTACGGGAGAAGCGTGCTGATAATGTTTGGTTGGCAGCAGAGGGGGTGTATCTCCCCACTTCTGGAAGCAAATGATGATCTACTGGATAGCACAACTAATGCATAGTTCAACTCGTCTATTATTGTTGTTATTATTATAGTCGTCCCCCTTTTCCCCAACTCTTGCCTATTTACGCTTGCATTAGCGATATAACTGTCTGAATGAGAATAGTTAATGCAGTTTTGATAGTGACATTCAAACTTTGATCGAGATAAATAGCTGCTGAGCATCTAGAATTGCTGCAATTTTAATACAAATTTCACATCTTTGAATTCATGCTGATGTTTGTACTTTGTATCTGTAAGTGAGCGGTGAATAGTATTATCATGTTTCAGTGGTGAAAATATCACCCTGTTTACTACATATCATTAGGCGGAACACTGCAATTTATAAATTTTGGGTTAAATGCCCAATGCCACTTTTAGTGGAGTTGCATCCGGATCATTCATCTTTGATTTGGTGCAATTAAGTCATCAGACTTCAATTTATTTGCAAATTTGTCTATTTTGTCCAATGTCTTGAGTTTAACTAATTTAACATGCTGACTTGGACACTTAATCAATTGACAGACGCGTAAAAATGAGCTTTTAATTCATATGTATTTAAAAAGTATTTTGATAGGTTTTAAAATGCGTTGTTGCGTAATGTAGACATAAAGGTTAGTCATTCGCTATGTTCCGTATGTTACATTAGTTAAACTAACTTGACTTTGACAAAAATAATTAGATTTGCAAGCAAATCGATATTGAATGATCTAATTGTACCAAATTGAAGATGTGTAATCCGGATGCAACCACTATAAATTGGGAAACCTGCCAAATTGAAGATGAGTGACCTTGATGCAACCACTCAAAGTTGGATGCATTTAACTCGATAAATTGGCCTTTTAGACACGTGTGTTTAAGCTCAACAGATAATTACGACTCATATCACAATATAAATACTTTATTGTGTTGTAAAAAACTCACGTCAAATCAGATGGGAAAAAAAGAAGAAGCTAGAAATACTAATGAACGTAGGTTTGGTAACTTGTATAAATGTGAAACACTGGATGGCCTTTCAGAAACAAAAATAAGTTAAATGACCAAAATGAAACTTTTTCTATAAAAAATGCTAATGAAGATTCATCAACAGCCACATTCCAAATAACAGTAAAAACATGTAGTTTTAGGAATCCAATAGCAGGAGGCTAAGAGTAACTAATTGCAAATCTCGAACAACAAAAATCCTGTTAACATAAATACTAAATCAAAATTTGCAAACTGAATGAATTGAAAAGCAAACTAGAAGTCACGAAGGACAATTCCCAAATCTCATCACAAGAATACTGCTTCCCAGTAGTCTTTTAGTGAGACTTCACATACTCCTGAACGATGTGGAGACCTTCAGTTTCCTCTCCATAATCCTGCAAATAGATATTAAATAAAAGTCACAACTTTGAGAAAGTCGGTATCAAATCAATTGATAACCACAAAAGTCAAGGCTCTGATTATATGGTTATACTACCTTCACGACAACACAAGAGGCACCCACAACCTTCCTTGCTTTCCCTTCGGAATCAATCTTGCACAACTGCAAAACACCATTTAACACTAAAGTCAAATAATAGCATATATATCTTTTACTCAATAGTGTTGACAACAGGCTCAAGAGGATATTCCGTCATAACCGTTGTCATAATTCACTCAACAGTGATCACCAGCACGATTCTAAGCATACATATCATTTAAACAAGCACACCCATGTAGCTGATGATGCCAAGAATATGGAAAATTTTACTTACACCAGCCCATTCACCAAGAGTCTTCGCACTTGGAACGGTGATGAGGTTTACATTGTGGTCAGCACAGAGTGATTTAACCAATTTGACATAGTCAGGTTGGTCACAGTCCTCTGCCAACACACACATCTGAGCTGCGTGCTTCTCTATCACCTTAGCACCTTCATGAAGGCCACGGATAAGCCCCCCATGAGCCAAAGATTTTCGCAGCACAAGCTGCAAGGCAGTCATGATGTCCATCGGCTCACCAAGAGCAGGTGCAGCGGGTGTCTCTACAACAGCAGCTTCCTCACTGCAAAGCAACAAATTGAGAAAAACGGATAACTGTTAGCACAACAAAGACTAATTCCTCCATAAGCCCATGATTTTCCTATGAAAGAAGTCAGATTTACATACCCAGACATTTTTTGCTTTTTCTTTAGTAGGCACTTGAGATTTCTTTAAATTAGATCTGTCATGCGTCAATAGAGATCACATCAACAATCATATACAGAATAACAGCAATTTAAGCAAAAAGAAAAAAGAAAAAAAATAATCCATTTTCTTTAAGCAATTTAAGCAAAAAGTTCATGCATGAATTTTAAGTTTTTCCAATTCACCACATGAAACAGAGCCAAGTAAAACCCATTTTCTTTATATATATAAATACAAAGGTTAAAAATAATAATAAAAATAATCCATTCATTAAATAAATAAAACCATCTTACATTGCACATATATCGGTGAGTATGTACAGATTGCAAATATGCATGAAATAATTTTCTAGACTGAATATTTCTAGGAATAAAAAACATAAACAGAGCGAGGAAACAATCGTCCAGCCGCCACTCACCGAATCAGGGTTGCCCTTCTCTCTCTCTCTCTCTCTCTCTCTCTCTCTCTCTCTCTCTCTCTCGTCTTGGTATACAATAATCACAGCAATTAAATTTCAAAGGAAAAAAAAAAACTTGATTGCAGAACCAGGGGCGGAGCCACCTGGAGTCTATGGCGCTGAGTATTTCATCTATTAAGGCGCGGGCAAAGAGAAAACCATAAACAACCGCATCGAATTTCAAGAGAAATGTTGTCAAAAAATCAATGTTGCTAGAGGAAGATTACCAACAAGAAACAGCAAATTTGGAAAAATAAATAAATTATAAGGAGTTCAGATGAAATTAAATCATTCACCACAATCAGACCGAGTGCGATTTTCAACATATAAAGCCCGTATTTACTTACACTAGTAAAATCCGATACTACCTGCAACGCAAGACAAACTGGTTCAAAGATTTGATGAATAGTCCCCTCTGCCTCCCTCTCCCCCAATTTTCAGCGCAATATACCAAGGACGAAACCCTTAGCCGCTTGGCCCTTTAAGACGTAAACAGGAATGGGTTATAGTTGGGCTTTGCAAGATTTTTTTCCATATCCATCTTTTATATGGGCCTCAATTAAGTAGGAGGAATTAAAGAGGAAATTACATCTAGACCTGGAATTAGATATCTAATTTCACAAATCAGACCACAAGTTTAACATTTCAAAAATCAGGTTTTATATATTTAATTAAATATTAATTATATAATTTCATCCCAATTAAAGTAACCGAATCAAACCCTAAATTCATTCCATCTCTCACCCATTCTCTCTCCTCTGTCCATTCTCTCCTCTCGTCTCTGTGCTCAGCAAACTGCCGCCTTTGGTCCCTCCACTCACCGGCGAAATAAGGGATCTCGCCTCCTCACTGCCGCCGATGTTCTCTTTCACTCTCGTCTTCGTTGCCGTCTATCTTCTCAAAAGTCGCCGCCGCTGCAACGACCTCCGACGATTCTTCCCTCGCAACGGCCGCTCCCCTCTCGTCTTCACTCCCCCCTCTGGTTCTGGACTCCCTTTGTCGGTTATTTTTTATTTATTTTGTGAGCGGTGCATATCTGTTTTTTAGTGGAAGTGTGTGTGCGTTTGATGCGGTGGCCAGTGCAGTTGGGTGTGTGTGGGTGCGGCGGTCGTAGAGGTGTTGAACTGTTTGGATGCGGTTGGGTGTGTTATGCGTGCGGGTGGGCAGTGGACCAGCGATCTCGCAGCAGTGGTGTCGCGACGCTGCTGCAGTTCGCAGCAGCATCGCGACGCCGGCGTTCGACGTCGCTGCAGTCG
>CAIGRT010069189.1:0-15101 GCA_903798405.1 Fraxinus platypoda | reverse complement strand
AGTCGAATTATGTTTCGATTTCATGCATATAAACGGTTTGTTTTTGTGAATATAATATGCATATTATCGGTGTAATATCCCCAACACTTCTCTCCGTGCTGAGTATCCACACGTTGAGAATGCTGGTTGTAGGTATGGTGACCTTCGTGATGAGATGATCCATCTCGCAATCCAAAACTTCACTCGGAGGTAATCATGACGGACTCCGTTGGCTAGACTGTGCTTGTTCCTGAACAAGTCATGCTGGTATGTATAATGTAATTCTTTTACATGAATTTGGTTGACATATCGTTAAATTTATAGAAAATCCAATATAATTAAATCTTTAACAATTGTATCAAATCAATTCATAAATAACTCTAATTCCCTTACATAATTCACGTCGATCTATTCTTAAATTAGCAGAAGATTCAACAAAATTAATTTTGAAATTGATACCTTACATGCTTATATAGATCCAAGAATAATGTTTAATTTTGATTAAATGAGAAATTTTGTATTATGTATTGTAATTGATTTTTATAGGTAACCTCTAATTTGATGATGATTAATGCAAAACAAGAGAAGTTAGATTATAAAAGGACTAAAAAAAGCGAAGCGAAGAACTTAAGTGCAGAGCATGTGAGGAAATTAAAGTACAAAGTTTGGTACAAAGATTTTCATAACGAAAATGATATCTTTAGAAATATATTTCAATTTGAAATTTAATGGAAAAAAATGGTTCACAATTCAAAATTGTGGACCAAAAATAATGTGCATTCAAAGTCAGATCACAATAGTAGAGTTCATAGTCACGAACAAGGACTTGCAACTGCGACTAGAAGATTTTGGAGGATTGAAGTACTTGTTGCTCGCGATCTGTCTCAGGTAGAGACCTATGACTGCGGTTGATATCGTTTAGGCATCTAGAACTGTTGATTTTTTATTTAAAACAAATGGTGTTTTGGGTACTTTAAATGCACAAATTCCAAGGCCTGTATAGAGGAAATTTACGTCAAAAAAATGGGGATTTCATGTATCGTTATACATCAAATTTTGGAGGAAAAATTACAAGAGTTTTGTAAAGGTTTGAATGATTATGAAGAGGAAAAACGGGTGGTCTCCCATCGTTGAAGAAATTCAAGATTAAGGGTGTATCCAAATCTTCTATTTTATACGGGTTATGCATTCATATTACAAATTACATTTTTTTTTATCAGATTATGCTATTCTAAACTTCTGGTTGCCAGGTTTAATATGAAACCTTGTTAAATTTTTGATTGACAGTTGCTCGTTTTTAATTTAAATTTTTGTTGGATTGATTATTTGTTTCTTATTGATTTAATTGACATCCTAGAATTTGGCCAATTTTATGCCTTGTTTGATTCACATTTTTTCCAAAATGCATTTATCTCTTTTTTCTTTTCAACCACACATTTTTCATTAAAATAATATTACATGTAAACCAAAAAATTTTCTTTATTTTCAACACATTCTCCATCAGTCTACTATTTCAAAATTCAATTTTCAAAAATAATGGAGCTCAAACACCCCCTTAGTATTATTTTTCAAGATTTGGGATTATACCGAGAGCTAATGCATGTTTCTAGCTTGAATGACAAACACCACTAGGTCCTCTACGAGAGAGCTATACTTTAATGCTTAGTACAATCTTGATTAATACTCTAATTTTGTCTTGCATTTCTATTTATTTAATTTTACCTTTTATAGAGATATAATTGAGTCATAGATAAAAACATAATTACTTTATTTCAAGAGACAAAATTAACCTATTAGGATTATTAAATGTCAACACAAAAGAAGAATTAGTTAATAAAGAGTTATTAGGATTAAAGAATCGTGGTGAATTCAGGGTTCTACTGCCTTTTGTGATTTGATCAAATTCCAAGATTTGTTTGCCTATTTTTAATTCTTAGTGTTAGATTTAAAGTATTGGCAAGTTCCGTGTCCAAATATGATTTAATCAAGATGTAATTGAAGTTGAGTTGATGGGTGTTGGTATTTGCTTGAGAAGTGCTCGATGTGGGCTCAAGAAGGCATTCGATGAACACCAAGTGAGGGCTCGAGTGAATTTTCAGAACAAGGGCGCTAAAGGACTCCCAAAATGGCACTCGAGCGCCCGTCTTTATGGGAAACACTATTTCACTTATTTCAGCCTCTAAACACTCCAAACCACCTATAAGTCTCAAATACAGTACATACACAATGAAAATTTTAGTCTTTAGGGTGTTGGGAAAAACTACATTCAAAAGAAAATCTTTCTGAAAAAGAAAGAAATCCTTGCAAAACATTCTCTTACTTCAACCAAATCGAAACAACATAAAATTCTCCACCAAATATCCTTCACAATTTTGATTATTATAAGAGGAGACTGGAGTTCGGGTTAAGGAAGAACGATTTTATTCTTAGATACCCACAAGGGAAAAAGAAGTCCAAAGAATCTGGAGCTGGTGCTGGATCGCCCAATCGAGGAGTTCTTCGGTGATTACAGCTACTAAGGGTTAGTTGTGTCTGAACAGTATCCGTAAGTTCAATCTTCTCTTGAAAAGTTCTTCAACGATTTTTCCTTTGTAAACAATCTTCGATGTTATTTACCTTTATGCATTTACTTACTTGCTTATATGATTACAGTGATACAAATTGAGTTCGATACATCTAGATTTAATAATGTGTAACGTGTTGCAAGTTATTGGTATTAAAATTAAATTTTGCATATTACACATATTCACCTCCCTCTCGTGCTAGGTGTTTAGTAGGTTGAACTACATTTATTTCAAGAGGTATCAGAGCTTCATTTCATTTCTTGACCCAAGATAGTCTAGATGAGTACTGGTCAGACATCATATGTTCCTCCATTTTTTTATGGAAGTAATTATGCTTATTAAAAGGTTAGAACGAGAGCTTTCTTGAAATCTATGGATGAGCGAGTTTAGGCAAGTATGGTGAAGGGTTGGACAATCCCATTTGTAACTATTAATGGTGTTGTTACACCTACAGAAGTATCTACTTGGATGAATTAGTAGAGTGTAATTGGAATAGTTAA
Organism: Fraxinus platypoda; assembly: GCA_903798405.1. Classification (NCBI taxonomy): domain Eukaryota; kingdom Viridiplantae; phylum Streptophyta; class Magnoliopsida; order Lamiales; family Oleaceae; genus Fraxinus; species Fraxinus platypoda. Next base: position 12,058 of record CAIGRT010069189.1, on the reverse strand, counting down.
GGTGTTCATGCCACCTTTATGGCTATATCACTTGAAGAGTTCAAACATGTGTCCATGTGTGAGACTTCTAATAAAATTTGGAACATTCTTGAAACCACGCATGAGGAAACTAGAATTGTGAAAAAACTCTAACCTTCAAATGTTAACCACTAGTTTGAGGAAATTAGAATGAAGGATGATGAATTTTTTGACCATATGGCAACCATACAGCAAGCGAACTCGAGCCCACACTCCACGACATTATACCCATTTAGCATTTAGCTGAATCCCCATAAAGAGATCGAATCCTTATGGAAAGGTCAAACCCATGTACTGGAGCTGAACCCATATGAAGGACCGAGCCCTCATGGATGAGGCAATGTAGGTAAAGGTGCTGTTGAGGATCTTCCATACAAGATATCCTATTTATGGTTGATGTGACACATACTGTAGCAATTACTGTACCAAGTCAACATATCAAGTCTAACCTTTATGTGTCAGTCCTAGGGTTGCAAATGATCATAACATTAAATGTACCTGAGCCTTGGACTGACTGATTGATGCCTCTGACAAGGTGCATCAATCGCAATGAGGCCACATGTCTCTTCATCAAACAGTTCTTACTCATACCCTTCTACAATAAAAGATAACACATAATTCCAGTAAAAAATATTACAAGTTTAGACTCTAAATCTATTACTTTGCTCTCATTACTCTCTACATATCTCCCACATCCGAACCCCTTTTTATATAAGTGGCTAACATCCACGTCCGACTCCCAAATATATATTTTTACAAAGATTGACTTGGGCGTCGAAGTGTTCACAACCGTCTCTCCCACAATCTGAGATAGACCACGTGCTCTAATGGTTCGTCCAAGTGTCAGGAAGAGCTACGTCGACGTGAGGAGGAGTCGAGATATGATGGACACGTCATCCCTACAAAAAACAATGTCAACATATTGGCTTTATCTGTGTTATGGAAAAGCGTTAGCAGTTATCGCATTTTCGCACATATTGAAGTGTGTCCTTTTTTAAGGTAGGCTGGTAGTATCCTTGCCTAAGTACCTTTTGTGCAAGTATGAGTCCTCCGATGTGGTTGTCGCATATACCTTCATCAATCTCTTGGAAGACATACGCTGCCTCTTCTCCTCATGTGCATCGAAGGAGAGACGAGATAAACCTCTCTTATATAGCACATAATCTCTGAAGATGAAGTGTGTCGCTTGTTTCCTAAGCTTGTAGGCTTCATCATTGTTTTCAGGCAAGACCTGGTCTTTAAGGAAGTATTATTGGTTGCATCTATGATGTGGTGCCTTCAATCAACAACATTTCTTCCCCTTTCGAGATAAAAGTTCTCTAAGTGCTCAATTGACAGTACCTTCAATAGCTTGGAATCTTTGCTACTAGCTAATTTAGATAGGGCATTGGTATGGGCGTTCTCAACTCTTCCTTTGCAATCTCAGAAGGTACCCCAACAGCCTCCTAATTTATACGATAATCCATTAGACCCTCTTCAAAAATTGAAAATGCAGCATGGATACGACAACACATTTCAACTCAAAAGTCCTGGCATTATAAGTATTCATATATGGACTTGGGAGACTATTGTTACGCATTTTTCAAAGATGCTCAAAGTACGGTTACGTAGCAACCACACAGCAAGCAAACTTAAGCGTGCTGGTTGAACCCCCTGAAGAGACTGAGCCCCTGGAAAGGCCAAACCCATGTGATGGAACAAACCAAGTAAAGGGCCGAGCCCTCATAGATGAGGCAATGTAGGTAAAGGAGCTACAGAAGATCATTCGTACAAGAACTTTCATTTATGGTTAATGTGACAACACACTGCAACAGCTACTCTACCAAGTCAACATGTCAAGTCTAGCCCCTATGTGTTAGGCCTAAGGCTGCAAATGGTCATAACAGTAAATGCACCCAAGCCTAGGACTGGCCAATTAATACATGTGACAAGGTACCTCAATCGCTAGGATGAGGCCATGTGTCTCTGCATCCAACAAGTTTTATTCATTCCCTTCTACTATAAAATCTCACACACTGTACTATTTAAAGGTAATGTAAGTTTAGACTCTCAAAGTATAACTTTGCTCTCATTACTTTCTACGTATCTCTCGGATCTGAACCCCTTTTTATATAAGTGAATCACGTCTTAAACACGTCACATACCCAAATATATACTCTTACAAAGACTGATTTGATCGTCGGAGTGCTCGTAAATGCCTCTCTTACCGTTGAAGATTGGCCACATGCTATAACAGTTTGTCCAAGTGCGTAGGAAGATCTATGTGAACGTGAGGAGGAGCCAGAATCTATTGATCATGTCTGGCCCTACAAAAAATGAGGTCAAGAAGTTCTATGCAAAACTAAATGATATAGTTAATTCTAGATTAAACCCATATCAACAAATTTTGGAAACCATAATAGTTAGAAAGGTTATAAGATCTCTACCTAAGAGGTTTAGACCGAAGGTGACAACTATTTAGGAAAGCAAAGACTAGATCGAGTTAAAACAAAAGAACTTGTTGGTTCTCTCCATACCTACGAGTTTACTTTACCTCAGTTAAAGAAAAATAAGTCTATAGCCCTTAACACTGTAACGGAAGAGACCAGTGATAAGATTGATGATAAGATCTAGCGGATGAGGATGTGACTTATTTTGCTATGAAATTCAAGAAGTTTTTAGGAACAATAAACCTTCTGAGAAGTTTAAGGGTGACACTAGGAAATATAAGGAAGATAAAAGAAAGAAGAAATACAATAGGGATACCAAAAAGAAGTCTCAAATGTTAGGTGTCATTTGTGTCAGGGTTTAGACATGTTAGAAATAAGTGTTAATGTTATAAAAAGACTCGAGGAAAGGCAATGAATGTTAATCTCACTGATGATAAGTCTAATGTTTGGAATCAAAGTGAGATTCCTACTTCTCAGGATAGTTGGAACTACATGGTAAGAATGAGGATGGTAAGATTGAGAACATAGCGCAAACAGACTTCTTACAAGAAGAGTTTGGTGATGAAGAACCCCAAGAGGTATATGATTAGTTATTTGAGGAGAGTTAGCAAAATATGTCCACCTTTGAAAAGTTACATGTTCTTGAGTTAGAGAAGGAAAGACTTTTAGATAAACTTGATGAGTCAACTTGTAGTGTGAGGGAGTTAAATAATTGAGAGAGTCTTTAGAGAATAAAGTTAAGACACTAGTGAGTGAGTTTGATAAATCCAACGTACAACTTCGTACATTCTCTAGTGTGTATAAGAAACTTGACAACATTTTAGGACTAAACAAGTTTGTAGAAAATAGGGGAGGTTTGGGCTGTAATGAAACTATTATAATATCACTATTTTCTCTAAAACTATTTTTGTACCTACATGAGCCTAAGAATAAAGATACCCTAGAACGAAAATATTTAGTGCATCAAAGAATTCCTCGGCCTAAATTTCCATGTATTTCAACTGTGGAAAGTTAGGCCATACAAGACCTATATGTCTGTAAACTATTGATTAGGAACGACAAAGAGAATATCAATGATAAAGTTAAACTCTTAGCTAAACAAGTTAATCACTTGACTCAAATGGTGACACACTTGACAAAGATAACCTCTTCTTCTCGGAAGGTTTGTGTTAAAAAGAATGAATTTACTGGTCATGTTGAGCACGTTTCTACTAAAAACCAATTGACAGACCTTTTCATCAAACCTTTAGATGATCTTAGGTCTAGATTTCTTATCCATTGATGTTTGTGCTACTCATTTAGCATTTTATGTATATGCATTAATTAGGTCATGTTCTTCACTTCTCCTTGCATGCAAATAAATTTGTTTCCCTTTTATTTTGTTGATTCATTTTTATTACTTTCTTATGTTGATTATAAAAATTGAAATTGTAAACAAAAAGATTTTTAGCTATGTAACGTGTCACTGAACTTATCATCTTGTGAACTATGTAATTGTAAGTTAAATGAAAAGTAACAAAAATTCTCATTAACTTATTCTACAACTTACTTAGAATGCTTGATATAGTTTATTTCATGCCCTTTTCATTATAGATACTAATTCATTGTGAGTGAACCTTGATCAAGTGTGTGAGATTCGGGTGAAAGTCTTAGGTGCGGTGGAGTGACCTTGAATATAAATTGATCTTTAACTAGCTGACCTTAGCTTTATTATATTCCCCAAGTGTCAAGAGACATACATTATATATATATATATATATATATATATATATATGTGTGTGTGTGTGTGTGTGTGTGCGTGTGTGTGCACGCGCTCGTGCGCGCTCAAAATGTACTAGTGGCACAATACACACATTTGTCTATTATAACTCGTACTCCATATAAGGTAGAGTGAGTTGTGTGGGATGATCTCATTGTTCATTGTCCATACTCGTATGTATGATGAGTTTCTTTTTCTTGTAATGCTCATTTGATAAGTTGTTATCAGTACATATTTGAACATTGTAGCCTTTTTTATATATTTTTTTTTAAAAGGAAGAATTATTGGTTGTTCCTTTGATCATTTGTGACCAAAAGAGGGAGTAGTTGAATGATGAGCAACATATGTTTAGTGTTATTACATGACTTTACTTGCCTTCTTCTACCTTATGATGATTTTCTGATTTCATAATGGTAGTTTCCTCTTACGTTTCACATCATATTATTTGAGTTGTTGTATTCTAGGAAATAGACATGACAAAGCAGTTGAGATAGAGTAGTGGTGTTGAGTTGTTGGGCTAGTCATATTTAAACTTGGTAGGAATTAAATTGTGATCATTGTGTAGTATGTAATAAATGATTTTGTCATGGAATGTCAAAGGGTGAGTTTCTAAGGTCTAAAGTCTTGACAAGTTTCGTGTCTAAATATCATTTAATCGAGTTGTAGTTGAGGTTAAGTTGGCGGATGTTAGTATTTACTTGAGAAGTGCTCGATGTGGTCTTAAGAAAGCGCTCGATGAATGATAAGTGAGGGTTCGAATGGATTTTTCAGACAAGGGCACCCAATGTCTGCCTAAAGAACGCTTGAGCGCCCATCTCTACGGGGAGGGGGGGGGGAGACCGAATTTGCTTATTTCAGCCTCTAAATACTCCTAAACCACCAAGAACTGTCAAATACAGTATATACACAAAGAAAATTCTAGTCTTTGGCGTGTTGGGAAAAACTACATTCAAGAGAAGATCATTTTGAAAACAAACATATCCTTGCCAAAAAAAACTGTTGCTTCAACCAAAATCAAAACACCACAAAACCTTCCACCAAATATCTTTTAGAGTTTTGATGATTATTAGAGATGGTCGGAGTTTCGGTTAAGAAAGATCGAATTCTTTCTTGGAGATCCACAAGCGGGAAAGAAGTCTAGAGGTTCTGGAACTGGTGTTGGAGCACACAACCGAGGAGTTTTTTGATGATTACTGATTGGAAGCCAGAATATACTAAGGTTTAGTTGGATCTGGACCATATCTATAAGTTCAATCTTTTCTCATGGATCATTTTCTGGGGTGGGGTTGCTTGAAGATTTTTTTCTCTTGAAGAGTTCTTCAATGGTTTTTCCTTCATAAACAATTCGTGGAGTTATTTACTTTTATGCGTTTACTTATTTGTATACAAATTGAGTTCGATACATCTAAATAATTTGTGACATGTTGCAAGTTACTAATATTAAAACTAAATTTTGTATATTACATACTTTCACCCCATCTAGGTTGTTTAGTGGATCAGCTGCATTTATTTCAATTAGGGTAGTAGGTAATTATATATAGTTAAAGTTAGCAGTTAGCTGAAATTAATGAAATAGATATTCAATTCTCATATATTTGATACTTTATTCATCACTTCGTTATTTATATAAGATATCGTACAATTGTAGATAATATCAACAACAATAACAATTACATCAATCACGTTCATAATTATGTTTCCTCTCTATAAATTATAAAATTAACAATTAAATTCATTGATCAAAGCTTTTGATATATGTGAGGTGATAAAAAGAAATTTTCATGATCAAAAGCATTTAAATAGAAATTTATAACTCAGAAGTGGGCACGACTAGATGAGCGCGTGGTGGCCCTGTGATGTCGGCTTATGGACAATCACATCGACTTGAAATGTTCTGAAAGAAAAATAAGAGCTCGAAACATTAAAGTGGAAATTACACTACATACCCAATTTATTAAAATATTCATATAATGCAAATCATCATTTTATTCCAAAAAAAATACTGTAATATTATAGTATAGTTGAAATTTTAAAAGATAATTCACTCATATAATTTGAGGAAATCGACATTATCAATAGCACATGAAGGAAAACAACTAATTAGTATATGCAATCGTAGGGAACACACCGTAGTTATTCTATATGATAAGTGTGTTATGTACACTTATTCGGGGCCATATTACTAAGTTTTTATATCGTCAAAGTGTTGATTTTTTTTTAAATTTAGGTTGATTTTCTTTTGTTTCAGTGTTGGGTCCGTTTCGAAGTAATTGGAAAAGGAAAGACAAATTGGCCATTGGATGGAAATTTGGTATCAAAATCCACACTTTGAAAATTGAAGGAGTTGAATTAAACTAAAGAAGACATGGGTTGCACAATTGATAAACTAAAGGACTACATTGCATTATTTGGGAAAGATAAAATCTTGGTGAAAAATATTACATTAAATGTGCCTCAACTTGGACTTGGAAGGGCAATGAAATTTAGACTCATGTTGGGACTCGAAAAAGTTGAAAGGAATTGGAATTTCAATTGGAATTGGAATCCGAATGAGAATTGACTTTTAGGAGGCAGGTAACAGTTGATTGCAATTAAAATAAGGCTAATTAGCACAAAACGTNGAATTTCAATTGGAATTGGAATCCGAATGAGAATTGACTTTTAGGAGGCAGGTAACAGTTGATTGCAATTAAAATAAGGCTAATTAGCACAAAACGTCCCTACCTTTGGGGTTGATTTCGGAAACCGTCCATACCTTTCATTTCTTGACATTTATGCCCTTACCTTCAACATTTTTGTGCGCTGAACGCCTTTTTCACATATTTTTGATGATTTTACCCCTCATTCAAATAAAACAAAAAGAAAAGAAAAGAAAAACAATCCAACAAATTGCAACGATAGGTCCAAACTTTTTAGAAAGTGCAAATAACCCACCAAACTTCACCTTCTTCCCACAACTCACCCCACCCCACCGTTGCCTGCCGGCCATTTTCAGGCCACCATACCCTTTCTTCCTTTGTAGAACATGGAAGAGAGAAAGGTATTCTCACAATCGGCCAACTCGTCGGAACTCGTCAACCCAGATCCACTCCCATTCCTACAACCTTCTAGAACCCCTTCTTGTATACATATTTGCGTTGACTCCACCATTTCCAATAACCCATTTTCATCATCTTCTTTAGGAAAATTCAGGGGCCAAGGTAGAGTCTTTGGCTCTTCAGGCCCTGCAAACATCAATGCAACCAGACCCTCCCAATCTTCGAGTACAGCAAAGCAAAATCAATCTTTATCATCAAATTCCAAGATTTCAACTCAAAAATTGAGTAATAATTCTGAACAAAAAAATGAGGATAAAAAACCTGCAATTTAGGTTGATTCACATAGGAATGAGAAGTCATAAAATGGGTTTGACCCATTTAACTCATTGACCACGTCCGCACCTGTAAGGAATACCCATTTAACTCATTGACCACCTTTTTCTTTTTTCATTTCAGGGATTGATTCCCATCCTTTCTTGCTGGATTTTCTACTCAACGCCTATACATACTCTTTCTGGGTTTCTTCCTGTCCACATACCGAGTTTTGAATCTTGACCCGGTCGCTGACGGAGCAACGGTCGTGGGTTCCGATCTCCAGCATTGCTTTTGCGAAAATAATTTCTGGGCTTTGGAAAATGTCCAAACGTGGATACAAATTGCGAATCTAGTGTGAAAATTGTATCGAATTCAACTATTTTATCCTAATTTGTGATAATGACCAAGCCATAAGAAGTGAATGTAAGTTTGGGCCTATGGTATCAATTTGTTGGATTGTTTTTATTTTCTTTTATTTTTGTTTTATTTGAATGAGGGGTAAAATCGTCAAAAATATGTGAAAAGAACGTTCAGCGCACAAAAATGTTGAAGGTAAGGGCATAAATGCCAAGAAATGAAATGTAGGGATGGTTTCCGAAATCAACCCCAAAGGTAGGGACGTTTTGTGCTAATTAGCCATTAAAATAACAAAGAGGCACGGTAGTTAGGAGGATTCATAAGGGATAGGCATAGAGAGGCAGAAATTAGAACACGTATGAGACGGGCGGTAGCACAAAATTGGAAAATTAATCATGTTTCGTCAATTTACTGGTGATGTCTTTTCAATTTTATTTGTTTAATTTCGATATTATGAGTAGCTAAACGGTTTTAATACTAAGATTATGATGAACTTTGCATCATGAACCTTTTATTTTTGAATCTTATTTATTTTTTTTGACATTCAAAACACTTTTTAATTATTGAATAATTGACATGAATTTATTTTTCTCTACAACTATATGCGCAATGGTTGTATGAGTATTGTAGCTTGTTTTACCTTCGAAAAATTAAAAATAAGTTAGACATAGTGTTAATGTTGTAAAGTCCGATAGGGAATAGAAATATACCGGTATACTTTACGTGATCTCTAAGTATTCAAAAATTGTTAATGCATTCTTGTATGTTTGCATCCGTTATAAAAATATAGTCGACTCACATATGGAATATGTTTAATTCTACTAGATATATTTTTAAACAATTTAAGGATATTGATCTTCATAATTGAATTGTATTGTCAAATTATAAAATTTAGGATTAGAAGAGATTGATACAAGGGGATTCAGGATCTGAGCGCACTTTTCATCATTAGATTTTCATCAAATTTGCATTAATCACGATCTACATTGATTCCAGTTAATATAGGTATTGCTTTCATAAGTAGATTACAATTTAGTAATAGAAAATCACAAGTTTTCATTGTTTCAGTTAAGGCTTAGTTTATTTTAATTTAAACCAATACAATCTCTGTGAGAACGATACTTGAACTCAAAATCCATTTTATTACTTGTTAATGAACCGTGCACTCGGAGTATTTAAAACGAACAAATATTTTAGGCAATAATTTTTTGGCGTCGTTGCCCGAGATTGTATTTGAATTTAATTTCATTTACCTTGGCAATAATTCAAACTTTTTACTTTTATTTAAAAATTTTTTTTTTACGATCAATATACTTCAATGCTTCTATTTTCTCTCTTTCAGACATTTGATGCGAAATTCGGAAGAATGGTGAACTGATACCAACTGATCCAAAAATCGAATGTACTTTTCACCATAGGCTAAGAGAAGCACAACACACAGAGATGGCTAATACACAAAATAATCTGATTATTCAAGTTAGTGAAAAGGTAGTAGTCGATGAAGGGATATGCTAGTTGGAGACTTTATGACTCTACAAATTATTTAGAGCCAATCTAGCATCGTTTATCCTTTTTTTGGGCAGTCGAACTTCTAGATGAAGATCAATGTCATCTAGTTGCTTCATAATGGATATCAATTCTATGACAAGGCTTATGAGAATCCACACACACATGTTTCTTGATTTTTCAAAATGTGTCAACACTTCACATATAAAGGGATTTTAGATGATACTGTCAGATTGAGATTATTCCCACATATTCTGCATAATAGAGCCCTTTAATGGTTGGACTCACTACCCATTGTCAGTATCACCACTTGGAATGACTTGGCTCAAAATTTGTGTACCAAATTCTTCCCACTAGTGAAGATTGCGAAGTTGAAGCATGACATATATTTCGTCAAGGTAAAACCAAATCCTTTGATGAGGCTTAGAACATATTCAAGAATATGCTTCGAAAGTGTCCTCATCACGGCATCAGTAAATGGCTCCAGTTCCAATACTTCTATGCCGGTCTACTCTCATCTTTCAAGAGCATGGTAGACTCATCATCTAATGGTTTTTCTTATCTACAAAGATAATCGATGGAGCATTGGAGTTATTTGAGAGAGTGGCTACTACTACAGACATGTGGGTTTCTAAGCGAGTTGTTCATAAGAAGACACCAAGAGTATTTGAAGTAGATATTTATTCAGCATTATCTGCAAAAATTGCCTCTTTGTTCCATAAGGTAAACATCATATCACAGTCAACTAATGCAGTGTAGATGAATTGGCCAAGTTGTGAAGAATGCTAGACAGATCATATTACAACAGATTGTCCAATTCTTGCACAAGATATGGAACAGGTTGACTATATACAAAGGGGTAGGTCATAGCCAACAAATAACTCATATTCTGACATTTACAACCCTGATTGGAGGAAGCATTCCTATTACTCTTGGAAAAATCAAAATTCTAAAATACTACATGGTCATTAGTATCAGTAGCCAGAGAAGAAAATTTCGCTGAAAGAGATGTTTGGCAAATTTATAGAAAAGACATAGTACTACATGAAGGCAAATAATCAATTCATGAAAAGGATTGTAAAAACCCTTCTAAATCAGAGTGCATCAATCAAGAACCTGAAAACTTAGATGGGACAGATGGCACTTGCTATATCAGGCAGAGCACCAGGTACCCTGCCAAGCAATACTGAGATAATCCCAAAGAGTAGATAATGGCCATAATATTTTAGAGAATGAAATAATTGAAGATCCATCTGTGAAAGCAGTCACAACAAGAAGTGTAGTACAGTTGCTTGAGATTACAGTCAAAATGTAACGACCTGACCTCGCACCGAACCCGTTATCATATCATACGTACTGTCCGCTTTGGGAGAGCCTAGGTCCATCTTACCCCTTACAGTTTTCTGACACGTCCCCCAGGATTCGAACCCAAGACCTCCATCATATGGGAGACTTAACTTCGGTATCCACCAAGTGCGGGGCATATCTTGAGAGTTGCTCAAATCGCCTCTCGTAATCAGTAAGTGACATGTTTCCCTGTTCGAGTTGCAGAAATTCTGATTCCTTGAAGTTTCTTAAAGCCTGTGGGAAGTACTTTTCCATCACTTCATCCTTAAACTATTCCCAAGTTAGGTTATGCTACTGCTCTTCGGTCCTAGTACGTGAGACAAATTCCCACCAATGACTAGCTGTTCCAACAAACATAAATTCTGAGCATAGTACCTTCTGTGCGTCCGTACAAACAATGTGTCGGAATATGCATTCCAGACTTCTTATCCACTCCTCAACAGCCAGTGGGTCGGAATCGCTGTTGAAGGTAGGAGGCTTGTACCTATGAAACTGCTCAACCACTGAGACAGCTCCGGGGACAGATGGAGGTACGTTCTGTTGTGGCGACACATTTTGGGGTGGAGGTGCTTGATTCTGCTTGCTCAACTCTTGTACCGCCCCGTAATAAATCACGCATCAGATTCGTATGTGTAGGTGGGGCCATGCTAAGCTTCTCTGTATCATTCCAATTTTATCGGTCAGAGGAGTCTCATGGTGTGCATTTAAGGGAAGTCCTTACTGTTTTGTGCAGGGAAGAGTTCTGTTGACCTATGATTAAATATAACTCCATTTGTTTTTATTATAACAAAATAGATACTTATGTTTCTAACAAGTCTTGTTTCTTGAGTTTTTTTTTCATCTATAAATCTTCTTAAGCATTCAAAGGCTCAAATCGTCATCCATTGATGAACAAGTGACCAAAAGAGACTCGAAGAGAACAAGAACTTTGAAGATTAGAGCTTAGAAGGTCTTTACTGAAACTTCAATTTATATGTAAAGGTATCAACTCATCAATCTTTAGCAAGTATATAAAGCTCAAATTATTTTCATAATTCATCACTTGCCAAAAATTGTTTTTAATTCGTAATATGAAATAGATTTTGGAAAAATGAATATTTTGATATAAAAATTAAATTCCAAAAATCTCATACTTCGATCGACCATACACCGGTCGATCGAAATTCTGTTCGACCGAAATGACAAAAATGTTCAGCCGAAATTCCAACGGTTTAAAATATACAATGGCTACATTCATCTTTCGGTCGATCGAAATGCACAACCAAAAGTTGCTGATTTTCAAACATTTT
>CAIGRT010069185.1:0-19452 GCA_903798405.1 Fraxinus platypoda | reverse complement strand
TTAATTACAATTCCCTGCAAAACAAGTTCTAGGCAATTACTTTCCCTGAAATTCGTTTTCTTTCCACCCATTTTCCACCCTTGCTATCAAACGGACCCTAATTATAAATAGCTCGAAAACACGTTGACGTCATGTACCCAAAACGCCGTCACAATCCAAGCTAAAGCATGTGAAAATACCATGTCATCAACACGTGTCAAAATCCAAGACCAAATCCAAATCTTCCCTTTCTTGGAACCCTTCGAGAAACGTATAATCCCATATATGTATAGCCTTCCTCGTTGGATTTCCCTTATCTCACGCGCACACCACGCGTTAAAATTCCTGTCCGAATTTACGTGTCCCTCCAGGATTCGTAATATGACAATTCCCGTGCACCACCACTACCAATAGAAACTTTACACGTCATAGATTGTACCTTCACGTGATCTCCACGTGTGTACAATAACTGCGTGGCGAATTCTTATTGGTTCACTCGGTGCAATTTCCATTCATTCGCTTTTGAATTGGAACACGGACTGTCTTGACTCTTTCTAACTTGGGGAAATTACAATATTTGTCCCTAATCTAGTAGCAATAGATCTCCAACTTTTTAAACGACCAAATATGTCTCTAAAGTTTTATTATAGTTACAAAATCAGTATATTAATTGAAATCGACTAGCTTGTTTGGCACTTGTTATAATCTATTTATCATCAGTCAAATCACTTTTATCCATACATTTCTTGTAATATATCTGATCTCTTATCCACAATGAACATAATAAAATTTGTCACTTTGTGACGATATGTCAAAAAAAATTTACTTATGATTTTCTGAAATAATCATTTATTCAGAGAACCATACTCTTCGCCATCTAACATTTGAGAGCATTAAACGATCTTGTAGTCCTCGCATATCAAACTTTTTAAAGTTAAGTTCTATTTTCTAATTTTTTGATTGTTGCAGACAAAATTTGAAACACAGATCATATTGATGAAGTTTACATGGAAATTTAACAAAAAATTGGATGGTTTCAATCATTGGTGACTTATTTTACAGAAATATAAAATATCGAGGACAAACTTGCTCTATTCTAAAACGCGAGGACCAAATAGCTATTGAATTAATAGACTCAGGATCAACTTTGAAACTTTCCCCTCCTGTTTCTATATTCCTGGTTTATTCGGATCCATTGCATTTATATTGCTTGCTAAGGAATCTTTTTCTCTCTAATTTTTTGTGTGTTTGAATATTAACTCAAAATAAATTGAAAAATGGTGGTGAAGATGAGAAAATGGTCACCATGGATCGCAGCGCCACCGCCAGCGGCAACGGCGACTAGAAAGTTTCAGGTGAAGATGAAGCCATTGAAGCTAGAAGCAATAGAAGAAGGTGAAAATGATGAGAAGAAACAAAGGGTTGTTTCAATCAAAGTGAAATGGAAAGGCGAACCCAAGTTTGGATTAATGCCATTTTATAAACATAAAAAGGATTTTTCCAAAGAGAAAGTTGTCAAGAAAGGAGAAGCCATTGAATGGGATGATGATGATCAGATGGTTCATACGTGTTCCTTTACAATTGCGCCCAATCAAGAGAAAGCGTTTGTTCCTTGGAATGCTTCCTTCAATATCCTATATGTAAGTTTTGATTATCTACTTCTTCTTTGCTTCTTACATTTTTTGCACTGTTTAAAACCAAATTGTTGGCCTATTCTATCCAATCTTCCCAGCCAAACATGTTATCAACGTTATGCAATTTTTTTTTTTCCTCTTTTACTTCTTTTGGCAATCTCATAATATTTTGAATTTGTGTTTTGTATGTATCTATATATACAAATTATAGGGAGAGAAGAAGGAATCGAATAGTAAATTGGCGGTCATCGGGAGAGGTTCTGTTAATTTAGCAGAAATTGTTACAAAAATGGAGACTCAAATTGAATGGAAAATTCCTATCAATTTACAGAAAGCCGGAATTGCAAGAGAAGTCTCCCTCACGGTAAGATATTTCTTCAACTTTAGGCTCACCAATTCATTCTGAAGGTCATATACACGTTTGATGAATCCAACTTTCACGTAGGAGGACATGTTTGAACACAATATAGATAAATGTATCCGTTTACCCCTCTAAGAGCTTAATCTTTTAGACGGCTTAGTTCAAACACAGTAGAGTAGATGCTGGAAATAAACCAAAAGAAGCGATGAAACAACTTTCATGCTGCCACCCGAGCCTAAATATTTCGAGAATGAAGTTTATTGTATTGTTCTCTTATCGTGTTACTCACAATTAATATTATTAGTTTGAAATTGTACATAGTATAATTTTTTTTTGTCTAATTTGATACATATATAAACTTTCAGGTGCTACTGAACTTTGATGAAATTGTAGAATCTCAAGACTCGGTGCCAATGAACAATAAATATGCACACAGTTTGAAGGAAAGAGAAAAGGGATTGAGCCAAGAAGAATTGATTATGGATGAATCAGAAAAGTCAGCCATTCTTGACAGAAAATCCACAGAAATTTTATTGGACTCAAATAAAAAAGTGGGGTGGTTTTCTTGGAAGAACAGGCAATTCAGTTGTAAAGGAGTCAAAACTAAAGAGGAGGCATTGATTAAGAAAATAGACAATAGAAATAGGACTGATGTTGATCCTCAATCCAATGATTATTCTACCTTGGACTCGATCAACAATGATTCAATACAGGTACATATGTTATATCATTGACTTCTATAGATGTTATCGACTCGGTCAAAGTTAATGTGGTGCATATTTTGTGAGACTATGTGGAGTTTAATTACGTTGTACAAAGATTTCGATTAGTTAAATATATTTAACATGACTAACTCCAAATTTCTCGAGAATAAAATATTATATATCAGTTGTCATGAAATGGTAAATGTTGAAAAATAAATTATAAGCAACTATTATTTGTATATAGTGCTTTAAAGATTAGGTATGGTCCAACCATGTTTTTATATTTCTAAATGTTTTATCTTGTTGATCATATTGCAGCAAGATAATATATAATTTTTTTTAGTTCAGCTGACCATAAGAAAGAGTCTCGTGTCTGAATTTTTATTCTGTGATTATACTGAATTATATAATAATTAGAGAATTTTTTTTACTTCAATTATTAAAATATTAGCTGTCTTGAAATCATATCATATGTTACCGTAAGAAAACACGCCTGGGCAAATCTCTCATGCGCTAGAAAACTGTGGGTGGTATGGAAGCCCAGCCCGATTCTAGAACCAGGCATTGTCGGGCCTGACGCGGGCAGTTGGGGACCCCAGCACAGGGGCCTGTTTTTAAGAAATGGAAGAAAACTAGAGTAAAAAAAGGTGAAGGCCCCTAGGCCTAAAACTGGCTGGGTAGAGCTGCTTTACACCTCTAGAGTGCTGAAAAACACGACCACTTTCACTCCGTAACTATATAATTTTCTAAATGCTTTTTATGCATCGGATTTCTGATTGTGTAGAATGTCATATTTGGAATGGGACACATTTTCATGTAATCTCACAAACTTATACTTTTGTTTACACTTTCAGACAGTAGAAGCCACTGAATGTTCTTCAGAATCAGAACTCCAATGTGAAGGAAACACGAGAGATTCTTGGGAGGAAAAGGAAATAGTCAGTAGAGATGGTCAAACAAAGCTTAAAGCCAGTGTTTTCTTTGCTTCTTTAGACCAATGCAGCGATAAAGCTGCAGGCGAGAGTGCGTGCACAGCATTAGTTGCAGTGATCTCGTACTGGCTTTGCTCGAGCCCTAATGCCATGCCTAACATGTCAGAATTTGATAATCTCATAATGGAAGGATCATCAGAATGGCGAAAATTATGTGAGAACGAGGTTTATGTAAAAGACTTCCCAGACCAGCATTTTGATCTCGAGACCATTCTAAAGGTTGACATTAGGCCTATGGCTATTTCACGCGAGAAATCTTTTGTGGGATTTTTTGGTGCTGAAATTTTCGAGTCACTGGAAGGAGTGATGTCTTTCGATGAAATATGGAACGAGATCAGCAGAAACAGTAATGAATACTGTGATCAAACAAGGATTTACATAATAAGTTGGAACGACCATTTCTTCGTGTTGAAGATGGAGTCGGATGCTTATTATATAATCGACACTTTGGGGGAGAGGCTTTTTGAGGGGTGCAATCAAGCATATATACTACGATTCGACTCTTCAGCCTTGATGCATCGAAAGACAGAAAATGAAGAGATAATTTGCAGTGGAAAAGAATGTTGCAGGGAATACATCAAAAGATTTCTTGCTGCAATACCACTCAAGGAACTTAAGGAGGAAGAAGAAAAGAAGGGAGTTACATATTTTTCGCTCCATAATCGGTTGCAGATAGAGTTCAACTTTTGCTACTCGACTCCGCCTTCACCTTCACGTTCATCATCGTTAACATCATCCCCATTTTCTTCTCCGGCCACTTCTACATCCCCCCATTTTTCAAGTGAATAATGTAATTGAGAAATGTAGATTATGTAAATGTCTAGATTGAATATAAAAAAAATTGAACAGTTGGTAGTCGTTAAGCTTTGTAGGACAAATTCAAGTATGGTTAAAGATATAACATGAATCAATGAACACAACACCTAGTATTAGTGAACACAAATAAGAGTGTGTTTGATGCACATTTTTTTAGGAAAATGCATTTTTTTGTTTGTGATGTGATAGTGAATATGTGGTTGAAAATGAGTAGAAGAATGAGAATGTGGCTGAAACAGGGGCCAAATCTAAAAATTGTACATTATGAGAACCTGTTTGGAGCTCATTTTTAAGTCAGAAGAATGCATTTTATTATTGTTATTGTACCAAAATCAGCCCCACTTAAAAAACTAACGGTCATTTTTTTTCTATTAATGAGTTGCAAAATGAGCTCCAAATAGGGGCTAAGTGAAGGATAATTAAGCTTGAAATTTCAATAGATGTTCCCTTCCATGTGACTAATTAGTCTATTGAGTTACAAACTTCTTGTATAATCAATTTCATTGCAATGCCCTTCTCATTTGAAGATACGAAAACCAAGTATTTCTTGTGCTTAGCTTAAGATGAGATATGTTAAGCATGTGTTTGGCACTCATTTTTGGGAAATTATAAATTTTAGAATAGTGATTGATGGAAGAATATGTGGTTGAAAAGTAATGAAAAATTTTAGATTTGTGTGTAATATTATTTTATTCGAAGAATGTGTGATTATAATTTAGAAAGAGAAAATTTTTTAAAAAAATTAATGGATGCCAAACACATGCAGCATCATAGACCAACAGATACTCGAGTCCATTCAGCAATTCAATAATGTTACAAGTGTGACAGAACTTACAGTAGGATTATTCTGCTTGAACAATTCAAGTAGCACGATCCCTTACAGAAAGTGGTGTGAATCTTGACTGCCCCATGGACCTTTCCTGTCTCTGTCCATTCTTCTGACCGATCAGCCCATTTTACACAACGCAGGCCATTTTAGTCAATTGAAAACAGGAAAAGATAAAGTGTGACAAGAAAGATTTCCCTATAACTTAAAGTTGATCTTGTTCAATGTTCAGTCACCATCACAGAAAAAAATGGAATTGTCATTAGCAAAAGAAAGACCCACAAACTAAAGCGCCCTCACCTTAAAATTCCTTCATTTTCTCTTCTGCTGAATGGACAAAATCTACTTGAGGCAAAAGAAAAAATGATGGCAAATTACCCTTCTATGGGCATGCTCTCNAAAATGGAATTGTCATTAGCAAAAGAAAGACCCACAAACTAAAGCGCCCTCACCTTAAAATTCCTTCATTTTCTCTTCTGCTGAATGGACAAAATCTACTTGAGGCAAAAGAAAAAATGATGGCAAATTACCCTTCTATGGGCATGCTCTCTCACAAGGACCCACTAAAGAAACTATAATGGCCCACTTCTTGCTCAAAAAGTCAAGTCTTTTATCGTGTCAAAGGATTAGACTAGAGACGTTAAAATGTGCTTAGATTTAGGCACGATAGTGATGTGCTGTGAGGATGGGGGGCCTAAAGTTGGGTCATGCCCAGCCCAGCTCTAGACTTGTGTTGAGCCATGCGGACCAGTAATTATAATAGAAACTCGTGCAAAAAAGGTATAGGAATGTAGGCCCCAGTGTCTGTCATGCCGGGCTAGATACCTAAAGAAAGGGTCATGCTGTGAAAAATGTTATAAATTGTTTTGTAGCAGTGTCAAAAATGGACTAGCTCACAGTGACAACGTGCAAGGTTGTGCACCGACATTTCTTTAGACACGGTCGTGTCAAGCTCAACAATAATACAAAAGGGGGAATAAAAGCACAATCGTTTTCGAAAAACATTAAAAGGGTGTTTGGTGGGGATTAAAATTGAATTTTAGTAGATTGTGATAAAAGTTTTTGAAATGTGTGGTTGAAAAGTTGTTGGACTCATAAAAGATGTGGTTAATATTGTTTATTTGACTTTGACTGACCAAATAAGGGCTAAATAAAAAACCTGACTCGACCCAGTTGACAGCCCTATGCTTTAGTCAATCTTCGACCGAAACAAGTTTCAGATCTGCTCTTTTTCTGTAGACTGTGATGGAAACCAGGAATTTCACAAGCATTTGCTATAAGAAAACAAACAGAAAATGATAGCTAACAGAGGAAAATATTTAGCTGAATGTTGAATTCATTTTGTATATTCACGAATTTCAGTAGTAGACTTTGTGTAGAATTCTATCACTTATATAA
This sequence comes from Fraxinus platypoda, assembly GCA_903798405.1. NCBI lineage: Eukaryota > Viridiplantae > Streptophyta > Magnoliopsida > Lamiales > Oleaceae > Fraxinus > Fraxinus platypoda. The sequence continues at coordinate 12,742 of CAIGRT010069185.1, read as the reverse complement.
CCATACAATGCTATGTAAAATAATGAATTTGTTACAATTTGTTATCAGTAAAATATGCACGGTAGTGTCCAGCATGTGGTCCAACAGAATGCAGGTAGAATATGCTTCTCTTCATACTCAGTAGTGATGCTTCCACTTTGTATCTTGTCTCGAACGAGGTGGCAATCAATTTCTATGTGCTTGGTTCTTTCGTGGAAAACGGATTGGTGGCAATATAGATAGCAGATTTATTATCGCAGTATAACCAAGCTGGCTGGTTGTGTTCGATTTGTAGAGCTTCAAGTAGGAATCTCATCCATGTTAATTCACAACAGACTTGCGCCATCGCTCTGTACTCAACCTCAGAGGATGATCTTGAAACCACACCTTGTTTCTTTAATTTCCATAACACCGATGATGATTCTATGAAAACGCAATAACCTGTCACAGATCTTCTAGTGTCTGGACAAGCTCCCCAATCCGAATCCGAATAACCCTTCAGTTGGAGTTCTGAGGTAGCAGAATAAAATAGTCCCAGACCTGGCGCTTTCTTGAGATATCTCAATACTTTGTGTGCATCATAAAGATGTGGCACTCTTGGTTTGTCCATGTATTGACTCAATAACTGAATTGAGTAAGATAAATCCGATTTTGTTATAGTTAGGTAGAGCAGTCGTCCTATCAACCTTCTGTAGATGGAAGGATCAGCAAGTAAATTCCCTGTGTCCTTGGCCAGCTTGATGTTTTGATCAAGAGGTATCTTGGATGGTGCTGAGCCTAAGGTACCTGAATCTTTTAAAATATCTAGAGCATATTTTCTCTGACAAATGTATATTCCACGATCTGATCTTGCAACCTCAATCCCTAAAAAATACTTAAGCTTTCCCAAATCTTTGATCTTGAACTTTGCATCGAGGGCAGCCTTTAGTTCGTTGATGGTATCAATACAATTTCCTGCTAAGATAACGTCATCAACATACACTAGAATAGATGTAAATGTGTCTTGAGTGGTTTTAGTGAATAGGCTATAATCTGCTTTCGATTGAATGAAACCATGTTGAATGATAAAACCAGACAACTTTGAGTACCATTGTCGGGAGGCCTGCTTAAGTCCATATATACTCTTGCGAAGTTTGCAAACCTTTGAACTCCCATCACTAGCATGTCCAGGTCGTAATTGCATATAAACTTCCTCATCCAAATCTCTGTGCAAAAAGGCGTTATTAACATCTAATTGATACAAGAACCATCCCTTTATAGCTGCAAGTGCAAGCAAGCTTCTAACGGTGACAAGTTTTGCCACTGGAGAAAAGGTTTCATGATAGTCTTGTCCTTCTAGCCGTGTGTAACCCTTCGCAACCAGCCTTACCTTATATCTTTCAATGCTTCCATCAGCATTAAACTTTATTTTGTATACCCATTTACACCCTATTGCCTATTTATCAGGCGGCAAATCAACAATGAGCCATGTATCATTTAATTCAAGTACTTCAACCTCAGCTCTCATGGTCTCACACCATTCAGGGTAATTGACAGCTTCTTGGTAATTTTTGGGTTCATTTTGCGAAGTTATGGAAGTGACAAAGGCTTTATGAGGGATAGATAACTTATCATACGACATGCTAGCATTAAGGGGATAAGGAGTATCTGAATGAATTGAACATTCTGCCTTGTCCAAGTTCTGGTATGGGATGAACGAAGTGACCTGTTGGCATATAAATTCCTTCAGATGCAGGGGAGCTTTCCTGATCCTGGTAGATTTTCTTGGCAAGTGAGGGGTGTTTTGATCTGTTTCTATGTCTGTGGTATTCAAATCTATCTGATGTGTGGTCTGATCAGTTTGAGGATTTGTTCATCTAATGTCTTCGATAGTTTTGATAGGGCTAGAGTTATCTGAGGATTAGCTATTGAATTCCATGGATTCTTGAGATGTGTAATTGTCAGGTGTAGGAGTAAGAGGATTTTGAGGAAAGCATAAATCAGTGGGATTTGGCACATCATTAGTCTTATCATTTTCTTTAAAAGGGAATAAAGTTTCATGAAAAACAACATTTCTAGATAAGAAAACTTTCTTGGTTTCCAGATCAATGAGTTTATACCCTTTAATTCCAAAAGGATATCCCAGAAAACACATCTCCTAGCTCTAGAATCGAATTTATGTCTGCCCTGTGTAAGGGTTGTGGCAAAGGCAAGGCAACCAAACACTTTGAGGTGTGAATATGTTGGCCTCTTCTGGAACAGAAGTTCAAAATGACTCTTGTGATTCAAAATAGTTGAAGGAGTCCTATTAATAAGGTAGACTGCAGTCAAGACACAATCATTCCAATACTTTAGTGAAATACCACTTTGGAACCTTAGAGATCTTGCAACATTCAAAATGTGTTGATGTTTTCTCTCAACTATGGCATTTTGTTGAGGGGTTTCAACACACGTTTTCTGATGTATTATCCCCTTTTCAAGATAGAATTGTTTTATGTCAAATTCCCCCCATTATCACTTCGAATAACTTTTATCTTAGTTTCGAATTGTGTTTCAATCATAGCACAAAATTTTTGCAACATGTTTGAGGCATCAGATTTTAATTTCAGCATGTACACCGAGGTGCATCTGCTGAAATCATCTACTATTGTTAGAAAATAACGTGATCCATCATAACTCACTTCTTTGCAAGGTCCCCAAAGGTCAGTATGTATTAAATCAAAGCATTTTCATGATTTGTGTTGACTAACTGGAAAAGGGGGCTTATGCATTTTAGCTAAGGGACAAACACAACATGGCTTGGAATCAGCCAACTTAGGTACTTCTTCTATGTAAGGAAGAACATAATGGGAAGGATGTCCCAATCTATAGTGCCAGACATCAAAATCTTCAGAAGGTTTGATAACAGAAGCAGAAGCTGAAACTGATGGAGTTATGGCTAGATGAGTCAATGCCTGTTGAAGAGCTGTAGGAAGGACCTTGGCTTGCAGGATATGATAGAGGCTAGACTTCAGTTCACCCATTCCAGTCGTTGTCCAAGTCAAAAGGTCATGTATGTAGCAGCAATTAGAGAGGAAAACAACACAACAATGTAAGTCCTGAGTAAGCTTTCTAACATATATTAAATTGAAAGTGAAGGAAGGAACGCAAAGCACATCTCGAAGGACTAAGGTTTCTGTGATTTGAACTGTGCCAATCTGAGTTGCAGGCACAGTGTTTCCATTTGGTAATACTACTGAGCAATTAGTCTGCCTTTTATCACATGAAAGTAATGATGGTGAACAGATCATATGATCTGTTGCACCAGTATCCAAGATCCAAGGAATGTAGTTGTTATTTATAGATTTCTTCTTAGTGCTAGATAAGCAATAGAGCATACCAGAAAGCTTTGAAACATAGTTATCTGAAGTTGTAGGGACAATACTTTGAACTTGATTTACTGAAGAAATGGAGGACTGACTAGTTGATTGTTTGAGAATAGCCATGAGTTGAGTATACTGCTCCTGAGTCAATGATACTTGGCCTTTGTCATTTTGGTGTTCTTGATTTAGAGGCATGAGGGCAGTAGCTTGATTTGTTGTGGATCTGAACTTGTTCTTTCCTTCATATTTGTGGCATGTTAGATATCCAATCAATTTGAAGCATTTCTTTGCCTTGTGTCCTGGCATATTGCAATGAGAACATACTGGTCTATTGGGATTGGCTTTGAAGTACCTCTCAAGTGAGTGCCCTGCCATTTTACAGTGAGTACAGTAATAGCTCTCTTTCTTTTGTGATGGAGTGTTTAGTCTCTCCTTGGCCAGTAAGGATAAGGTCTCACTAACAGGACTCTCTATAGAAATCTGTCGCCTCTTCTCCTCTTGTTAGATGGTTGCATAAACCTCATTTAAAGTAGGGAATGGTTTCATCAAAAGGATTTGGGCTTTGACATTTTTGTATGATTCATTCAACCCCATTAGGAATTTCATCACCCAATCTCGTTGTTGATTTTCGACCACCATTTTCAAATCTCCACAAGTACAATTGGGGATAAACTCATAGTTCAAAAACTCATCTAGAAGAGTTTTGAACTTAGAAAAATAGACATTTACCTCATCCTGATTTTGTACTAGCATTATGATAGCTTGCTTAATTTCATAGATCCTGGGAGTATTTTGTTGTGCAAACCTCTGCTCCAGCTCCAGCCATAGCTGATGTGCCGTTTCAGCATATACGGTACTGCATTTGATGTCTACTGTCATTGTGTTTTGTAACCATCTGATCACAATATCATTACATCTTAGCCAGTGTTCCATCAGTGGGTTGTTTGGGTCGTTCGGCTCACAGAGGCTTCCATCTATAAATCCTAATTTATTTTTTATTCTAAGAGCTCGTTTCATGGATCTTGCCCAAGAGTGATAGTTGTTTGCTTCCAACATATGTGTGACCAATATAGCTCCTGTGCCATCGTTGCTGCTGATGAAATAAGGACTGCTTGAGTGTGTTGGACATGAATTCTTGAATTGGATTCAATATTAGGATTGATATTTGGATTCAGACTTGCATTTGGAGAAGTGTTTGAGACCTCCATATGTGATTCAGGCATTGATTGACTCTGATACTATATAAGAAAACAAACAGAAAAGGATAGCTAACAGAGGAAAATATTTAGCTGAATGCTGAATTCATTTTGTATATTCATGAATTTCAGTAGTACACTTTGTGAAGAATTCTATCACTTATATATCCATACAATGCTATGTAAAATAATGAATTTGTTACAATTTGTTATCAGTAAAATATGCACGGTAGTGTCCAGCATGTGGTCCAACAGAATGCAGGTAGAATATGCTGGTAATGCTCAAACTCTTGATTCCCTTTCCTTCTAGATGCTTCTCTCCATGTTGGATGCTGATATCACTTCACCTTCATGACTATATGGACACTTCATCAGCCAGCTGTTTGGGTCGATCTTCATCATTTAACATTTGCCACCACACAAAAACGAAAATTAAAGGAGGAAACCTCGTCCAGTCCTTTACCTATGAGTCATTTTCATCTTTCATAATCGAATTAAGAACGGGGTTGAGGACCTCCTATATGAACTACAAATGATATAAGATTATGTGAAGGACCTCCCTTTGTTTCTCACTTAACAAAAAAAGCCTTATCCCTACTTTATTAATACTGTGCCTTCCATAAGTATGGACCATTAGTTTTACATCCATTATCTTGATTGTATGGTTTTGAATATTCCAGTAATCATACTGATAGTCGGTCAAAACTCTACAGTACAGACAAATTTTAACTTTTTCTCTTCCTTAATGCTGCCCATCTATTCACTTCATCATACCAAACAAGTCATTATCCTCTCCTCAGCTCATGCATGAAGAACTTCGGCTTCCACCTCAAACAAAGACTAAATGCCTATTAAGACTCGAGGTCTCATATCTTAAAAGGTCTACCTTGTTAAGAGAAGCTCAACCCCTCGTAAGTTTATAATTTCATCTTTAATCGATATGAGATTTCTTAATATGTCTCTGTAAGATGTTAGTTCATTTGAGTCTTAATCGGATTGAATTGCTCGTTCGAGCTTAATGACTTCTGATATCATAGTAAGACTAGTAATTTTATTTTAAAAGGTCATCTTATACATTAATTTATATTTGAATCTTTATTCAATGTAGGATTTCTTAACAAATCTTCAGAGGATCAATGTTTCATGTAATTATTCTTTGTTATAACTCGAGTAATGCTCATAAATTCAATTGCACATCGAATTTTTTCAATTACATCTTCTTCCTAGAAAACCACTACCACTACCTATGTATACAGCAGACCCCCAAGATCGACTTAATAAGGATGGTTGGGGCAAGTTGACAAAAGCATAAAACTATACCAAATCTTAATATACGAATCCTAATGCGAACATCGTGGAAAAATGGAATTCGTGTAACCAATTCCAATTTATGGAGAAGACGACTTAGTGTACTATACATATTATTCTCATAATAGATATTCATGGACACTTGATCAAGACCAACCTAGAAAAGATCAGAGAAAACTGGGTCTATTGCCCAAGGTATTACGCACCAAATGGGATATTCTCCGTATTGCTGATTCACATATTCATTTCTCTAAATCACCTTTAGAAAATCAGCGAGGGGATTAAAACTTCGTGAAGTTCTTCATCGTATCAACAATTTTTCGTCACAGGAATTCCTGTTTTACAGCAATTACAAAGAACAATACGAAAATTGCATTATCATATTATCGAATACTTTTACATAATGAACTCATTGGATATCTAAACTTCATATTTGCAACCACAAGCAACTCGTTGATAAGTGATATCAAACATAGCTGCATACAGCAAAGATTGCAAGAAAAAGACAAGCTGGACTTGTGTTCCAAAATTTTGAACTAAAGAACTCAAGTTAATTCATGGAGGTGGACTGCTCATTCCTTCATTGAATTGAGGCTCAACTGCCAACAAACTTGCTTATTCTTAGCCTGAGCAAAGAACGAAAAATCCTCACTTAACTTGCTCCTTCCCTCTCGAGCATTGCCCAAATTTCCATTTTCCTCTTCTTGGGGACAACCATTCTCCATACTTGTGCATGAAACAGATGGAGAGCCCAACCGCAGTGATAAATCACATTGGATATCAGAAGGGTTATTGGAATCGAGTTTGACTGGTGATTTCTTAGGAGAATCTGGTTTACAAGAGGAACGGTTTTGTATGGACCTGGTTTTATCATTCTTTGTGGGATGAGAATATGAATTGGAAGGCTGCTTCAAACTAAACTTCGGGTCATCAAATTGAAGTTGATCTGCATAATACAAGGGATAAACTGAACATGAAGTTTGTATTGGCTCACTTTGGTAGTTACCACTGGGAATCAAATTCTTTGGTAAAACGGGAAATTTCACGTTATTACAATCTTTGTTTTGCGCAACTAAACTTTCAACGTTTGTGCCGGAAAACGAGGAATTTATGGCGGTGGAGGTCATAAATTTCGAATACTGTAACATAAGTTGGCTTTTCGATGTAAAATTGCCAAGAAGTTTACTGTCTAGATTGCTCGGAGGAACAGAGGTGGAGTCTGGAGTCTCAGGCCTAAGGTAGTGTCTAGGCATGTCATTTCGCTGACTTCTTGATGATCTACATGGAGTGCAGCCCAAATATAGAGCAGCTAACCATAGGGGGAACAAAAGATCAAAACTTTAGATTTCAGTTGTTCAATTTGGTGTTAGTATGTTTTATAATTGAAAGACTTCCAATCCCAAATCAATAAATAATCAAACTACAAATCTAAAATCACAAAATCCTTAAGAGAATGTTTGGTAGATAGTACTAAACTGGAATGGTGGTACAATGGACAAGATTTTAAATTTTTTTCACATGAGAATACTGTCTAGCAATTGCTAGTAAACCTTATCAAATGCCCGATAAATGCAAGAGGATTCACATATACGGACGCAGAGTTTCAAATAGACAACATGACTCAAATTCATTAACAGAAATATTAAAAGCATATTATACATTGATCTTTACCTGCAAGAAAGTAAGATTTAAATGAAAGTTACCTTCAATACAAGGCTGCAAGAGTTCCCCAGTTTCCGAACTCTCGTCTCTTCGAATTATATTGTCAATAGCATCATTAACTCTGTGCCAAAGAGTTTTAAGATTGGAGTACTCAGCCTGAGGAAGTAAATCCAAGCCAAACATGAGCAAGAAGCAACAAGTGCATGTTTACTGCGCAATAATCGACACGACTGTGCAGTATGTAACAAGTTTTTTTTTGTTTCATAGTCCTCCCTACCATACGCGCAATAAAAGAATAAAACTTAACTGAACTATACTATAATAGAGGGAATTTTAGAGTGGTAAGGGCACAAACATGACCTCAGAATTGGCTTTGGAATACAGAATTTCTTCAGCTTTCAATACCACAATGGGCAGATTCTTTTGCCATTCTTTGTTCTTCTTAGTAGCTGAACTGTGAACCTCATTCACAATCCTAAAACAACCATACGACAGAAAAAGGATTAAAAGACCCGCTATCGAGAAAATAAGTGTCCTACAGAAAGAGTACCTGAAGATTTCTTGAATTAGAGAACCTCTAATGGGATGGTGAGCATCACTGTGCCAAGCTCTTCTAACAAACTCATAGGGCCTTGGGCCAGGTCTTGGCATCTTCAACTACTGGGAGTAAATAGAATAATCTGGTTCTTGAAGAAAATAAGTGAATGAAAATACAGAATACTGTAATCCTGGGAAGATTTATCAACTCTCTCTTTTTTTTCCTCTGTTTTTTCTTGACTTTTTGTTGGGATTATGGTGTGTAAATTCAGGGAATGAAGCTGACAAAAGTTATATGAATGAAGAGCATTATTGACAGTGAGGGATGAGAAAAAGCCGATAGATATGATAAACACTTTTTATTTCTAACAAAATACTCACTTATTCTTTAAAAAAAAAAAAAAGTGAAAAATACTGTTCTTCACATCCTTTTTCTGTTCTCATTCACGCACTCAATTAGTCATGGAGTTTGACGAGTTTGTTGTGTCCCCACTCTGCCACATGCCTGCTTCCCCGACTTCCCCTCCCCCTTGCTCTCTCCTTCTCTCCCTTCCTCTCCCTATGTATAGCTATATTAATATATGGACCATTCATCATTCATCTGGTGGCGGAGAAAGCTTTGATCATGTCCTTGTCACTGTCGGTCGCAATTCAAAGAAAAAGCCCAGTTTCAATCTGTGCGACACAGGCCACTAAAATTCGGGAATAGTCTCAGAATAAAGAAAAAGTTGCTGAGAACGTGTCAAACCACGTAGAGAATGCAACAATCGTGTTGCATATAACTCGCTCTGGATATATACTTGGACGAAAAAAAGCTTCTCTTAGCTTAGCGTCAGAGGCCTAAAATACCATTATAGTGGTTGTTGGGTAATAAACTTGATTTGTGCTAGACAAGTCTATTGACCACTATTAATAAATAAGCAATTATATAATTTATAAATTTACGGGGTGAAGATTTTGATTGTTTTAAAAATCTTTTCCCAACTAGATTTTAATGAATTTCATTAATAAATTTTAATGAAATTCATTAAAATCTAGGTATTATATGAATTTATAAGGATTTTAATAATAGAGAAATTTTAAAAGATTGGAATGGATTTCAAACTTAAAAATACATATAACAGAGTCTTTTGAAATTTCATCATTAAAAATGAGATTCTTATGGATTTTGCAGAAATCTATTCAAATCCATAAAAAAATTTAGAATTTATAATTTTTTAAAATCTATCAAAATTTAAGTTGAGAACATCTCTTTAGTCAAAGTCAATCATTAATTTTAATCATGCATTCATATAACTGTTGGAACATTAATGGTACATAATTTATATTCTTTTAACATGCAGATTAAGGATATAGTGTCAACTCACCAAATCAAGTTACCATGAAAAGTAAGCAAAATGACGACTTACTAATATTTAGAAAGTGCACAAGTTAGAAGGAGATAAAACGAAGTGATGTATGCTTAGAGATGTAAACGAGCCGAAGATCGCGGCTCGAGTAAAAAAAGAGTCGGGTTTTTTTGGTCTGAGCCGAGTCGAGCCAAAGTTCAGCCAAAAAATCAAGGCTCGGCTCGGGCCTTATCGGACCGGGCGAGTCGAGCTTAGTCGGCTTGTGTTTTTTTAAAGGCATGAAATTCAATTTTTTTTTTAACAATATAATTATATGCAATCTTGAAGAAAGTGTTTGATGGCCCGTGTCAATATAATTATGACTGGCAGTATATTGAAAGATATATAAAAAAAAAACCTTAGCCGAACCTACATTTCAAAACACGGGCCGGCTCGAACTCGGGCCAATGCCCAAAAATGAGCTCGACTAGACCCTATGCTTGGTTCAATCGAGCCAACTCAGATTTTTTCCGGGTCGAGCCACTAATCGTCCGAGCAGACGAGTCAAATTGATACCCTTAAGTATGCTATTGCAAATTTCTTTAAAGACAAATTTCGCTATATGCATTGGTTCTAACATGATTAAATGGACGTCTGTCTCTCAAAATATAACGTTTCATCCAAAATTAATATAGCACAATATTAATTTTACCAAGTAAACCAATGTTTAACTATACTCTTATAGATTGAATGATATCGAACACAAAACTCGAAAATAATTTCAAAATTATTTTGACACGGTTTGGAGTATGAAGGGATTAGAAATCAATTTAATTGATTTGATTTGAAGTAAAGAAAATGAAATTAGAATGGTCAAATTTATGGATTTCAATGACATTTCTCAATGATCGCAACTTTTTATGCCAATTCATTTTGATCATTAGATCATAATATTTTCGGATTGGAGACTTGTTTCAATTCGCACCCAATTGTCGCAACTATTGAAAACTTATTCCAATTCGCACATTTTAGTCGTAATATATCCATAAATTCCAATAAGATTGCACATGAATGGAAGAAGTCGATTCGGAATAAGGTGGACAAAGAAGAGTACCATCTAAAAGATAAGGCATCATGATAGTTAACTTTCATTTGAACCTTCTTCAATAAGAATCTAACAAATTCGCTTGACTAATAAGTAAATACAACATTTTGAATTATCATCGTTAATACAACATTTGAGTTCTACAAGTGCTTTAGAGAATTCACAGAAAAAAGTCTCATAAAACCGACCAAGTTCGCACTTATATAGATAATGTTCTATAAAGAGTACAAGACAATACTTCATTTGTATTACTTAGAAGATATATTCACCATTAAAAGTATAGTTTATCGTAAGAAATCGTTTGTGGCAGCACTTATTTGTATCATAAAAAGGGGTAAGAGTTAATATTCCGATGTGCTTTTCATCGAATCATTCATAACTAGTTTTCCTATTGAACTTAATATGTACGATCTTCAATCGCCAGTTTATATTCCATTAAAGTTGAACCATTAGATTTAGACTTTATCAATTTCCTCGATATGCAACCTAATATCTCTAGATGACTCTTTTTTAAACGGCTTTGGTAGATTATATTTTCAACTTAACAAAATCAATTGATATTGTTTTATTTTGAGAGTAACTGACGAATGATATTAAGTTTACTACATATACGTCGAGACTTATCATTATTCAGGACATTATGTGCCATATATATGTAGCTAGCTATTTCAATTAAAGTATATAACAAACACATGTTGTCACCTATTGGGAAATCCTTCGAATTTCTTTTTAAGTCATCATGCTTCTTTCTAGCTTTTCACTCTCAATAGTAAAACATATTTATTAGTAGATTTTGAATCTTTGTATTAGATATCCAATTTTAACATCGTACACCTTTAAAGTTTAACAAGAAAATTCGATTATATTATTGATTGTCTATCTATTGATTAAATAATTTTATCTCACATTTAGTCCAATGGCTAAAAATGTCAATGTCACACGAAAGCTCGTGCAATTTTATATTCAAAGATGTCAATTCACAATATGGAAAGTCACTTTTTTCTTTTTAAAGAAATTGCAATCTCAGTTTGTATCGTGATCCACCCAGCTTTAATTGGGTCATTCTTCATCACATAGATCAAAATTCAATTTCCACGTTGCACCATGTTGGTTCGGACAGATTGACTCCCTTCTGGAGAGACATTCACAAACGATGATCTAAAATGTACGACGAATTGGTGAATCTGATCAAATAAGAGATCTACGAACAGGAAATTATAAGGCCAGAGAATACAGAACAGGAGCATGGCCGGAAAGATAAGGGGAAGGCCCCTATGCGGCTGTGCTAAGTAAGAGGCCCCAAGGCCTCCCGGCCACGTCACAACTATCAAGCGATCGACACGTTCTTTTGGTTGATAACTTTTGATGGTTGAGGTATAAATATTCGTCCATGACATGTGGGCATACGATGGAACCATTTTCATTGCTAGCGTGACATCCAAGTGGACTATAATAATTTTTGTAGCTAATAGATTCTCCTACATGGTTTTCAAATTGTTGATGTTTGCCATTATAGAGCTCTGATGCCAAGTTTGGATTTGGGATTTTAGAGATTATTTCAGATTTAGGTTTAGAAATGATTTTTTTGTTAATTTTTAGACAACAATGAATCCGAGGTTGTGCTTTCATATTTACGAGTAAAGGTAATACAATCAATTATACACAGACCCTGACAGAGTATTACACAAAGACCCCAAGTTGAGCCCCGTTTAACAATCATTGTTTGGATGAAATTTTGAATATTTATTTTTTGGAAAATGTATGGTTAAAGTAGGAAAAAATTTAGGGTTTACGTATAGAATATTTTATTATGTGAATGTGTGGTTAAAAATGAGTACGTAGAAAAAAGAATTTGAAATAACCGTTGTCGAACATGCACTGAATAAAACAACTTCAAGAAGGAAAATAATAGTTCTTTGTTTGTTCTGTGGACTATAGAATTTAATTTACAGGTTCAACATCTAATACTAAAGTGAGTCACATTTTCACAAAGAAAAGAAGAGAAGAAGATGGAATTCTCAAAAATGTTGTATATTAATTATTAATTAAGTGTGTTTGATTGATTTAGTTTTCATCTTAGAAAATATTATATTTATCCATTTTTTATTGGTGGGTAGATGAGAGAAAGAGAGAGTGAATTACGTAGAAAATAAAAACCATCCCTCCGTAAAGAAAATGCTCTTCTTATTTTTGAGAAAAATATGATTACAAGACCAAAAGTTGAAAAATATTTTATATGGAAAAAATTGTCAATCAAACACCTCAAAAGTAAAAATTTGAGTGGAA